>JABFAK010000594.1:0-39121 GCA_013266265.1 Fusarium sp. NRRL 66182
GACCCGCCCCGCCCCGCCAGCACCTCTCGCACGTAGCAGAATAACCGGAGAAAAGCCGCAGGAGTTTGGCAAATTTTCTCCTCAGGCAAATCATGACACTAAACCCAAACCGCCTGAACGCGCCTGTCCTTTCGCAGCCACCAGAAAGCTCTCTCACCAACCTCAAATTCGTCGCTCAATCTCATCACAACCGTCAAGATGAGTTTCGCGCCCATCAACCCTCGTCCTATGCTGCAGGAACTTGTCAGCAGAGAAGTTCTGGTTCGCCTAAAATGGGGTGAGGTCGAATACAAGGGAACCCTAGTTTCGGTCGACAGCTACATGAACCTTCAACTCTCTGGCACCGAGGAGTATATCGCCGACAAGCCTACAGGATCGCTGGGCCAAGTGCTGATCAGGTATGCATTAGTGCTTTAATCCCTCTCCCCTGCGAGACGTGATGCTGACTGGGCTTCTACAGGTGTAATAACGTGCTCTGGGTGCGCGCAGCTGGAGGAGGAAATGATGCGGATGCTGCCATGACTGGCTAAACCGCACGGAAGATGAAGGGATCTTGTTCAGGACACGAAGGAGGACACGGAGTTCTCAACCGATGCAGAGTTTTGCCCTGACACGGCCCTACGTCCGGGGCTCGACTCGACACCGCTTTTTCGACCACCAAGTCTATTCCCCAGGCTGACTTCATGTATTCAAACCAGCTGCCTTGCCACGAAGCAGCAGTCGTCAACTTTATTCAAAAACTAGATCTGGACTTGAGGCGGACGGCATACAAATCCCTAGGGACGACAGCTTCCCCCAGGAACATAATTCTCACTTGGAAATCTGGAATTCATCGAATCTTATGACGCGTGTTTTCCCCGGCGATGAGCTTGATCTAATCTTGATTGGTCCCTTGTGGATACTTGGACATGTGCATGATGAGGCTTTGAGACTGTAAGGAGGTTACTGTTGGTTAAACAATCATTCGGATTCAACGCCCTGTTCTGCCTGGGATCGCAGACGTGGAGATAACTCTTATCACTCTTACAACGCAAAAACTTCGGCTGTTCTATTCTTAGTTTTCCTCCTAAGCATTAGCCTGACTCTCGACATAGAACTGATGTGGTCTGTGGCTGTTGGATTTAAAAGGATAACTTGAAGGTATATGCAGAACACACCAAATTTCACAATGGCAATGTGTAAAGCTGATGATCCATGAATTCGATATGTGAGCCGTGCTACCTTTGTTTGAGTATCTCTCACAACTGGAATAAGTCCACCAAGCTTGTCTATCGATGAATGCTTCTCCTCTGATTTATTCACAATCTGAATGCGGGTTTGTGAATTTCTGCACTCCTGTGAACCAGGTAGGTGTGATATTAATCAAAAGTCAACCATTCATTATCTATTACTCAGACTACACCCGCTTTTAACAACAATAGACAGATAACTAACCGAGTCAACCTATTCTCCAGTGTATTATGATATGATTACGGAATTGAGTTTGATTTGCTTAGCTTATTGATATACCCATAGATAGTTTTCGCAATGCATTAGTTGTGATCGGTTGAGTATGGGACAGCAATAATAACAATGATCGAGGTTGAATGCTGTTTCATGTACGTTCAGGTTGTTTGAAAAATATATGCCAATATTCTCAAAAGTCAAGACCAAAGGGAAGTAGTAGTTAATAAAAAGACTCTCTCTTTGGTGTTTATGTGATATGTTGTAAGAATTAGTTATACTTCAATATGTCTTCTGCACGCGGTACATCTGGGGACTGGGGAACCAGTTATCAGAAAAAGGCCCGGTCCTCCCGAATTCGGAAGCATTCGTGTTTCTGGCGGAGAAGTCTAGACTCGGCGGATGACGACCCAATCGGTCCTCATCCTGAATGGCTTGGACGATCGGCAAGACCAAATTCTGGCGAATGACTGGTTTGGATAGTTGGATGTTGAAGACTCGAAAGGGTTGTTAGTTATCTGGTTCGTTCAGCGGAGGATTCAGACATGCTGTGGAGCATGTTATTTGACTGACTCTATGGTGTCCATGCCGTGCTGCGCATACAGACCGCTTTCGTTAGAAGACCAATCTGGCCCATTGCATCATGAAAGCGTTGCGTGCTTTCTCCAACACTGAATGTAACGAATCGCTTGCGAGAGCACCCGGAGTCGTGCCACCCACAGGAAGTACATGCATATGTATCTGGCCCGTCCATGCCTCCTCGTTGAGACACTAAGCCAGATGCAGTCCAACCGAAAGGGGTCTGTCAAGTGGGTGCTGTCGTGCGACACGGTGCGGTCAGACTGGGGGGCCGGAGTGTCCAGAAAGATACTTGATTCCGAAGTATCTCTCTAGGGGAGGGAATGACACACTGCACTTGCTAGGAATCGTCATGATGGGATAGTGATGGGGGCTGCTGGACTTGTCGCAGGGGATGTAGAATCAGGTCTTGTGGCATGCATTGCAATGAGCCCATCTTGCTCTTAACGACATGTAGCTTGAAGACTCGCAACCGGGAGATGAACCTCGTAAAACGGCATTTTGGTGGGTGTTGCTTTGAAATCGTCCGACACTCAGCTACGAGCGGGGGTTCCCTCCAAAGAGTGTACTGGTAATGCCTTTTTATCCGGATGCTCATAGGTGGCAATTAGTGGTACGAGCAAGTAATGTTGGCTGAGTTTAGTGATAAGCACAGCGGTGGGTCTCTCGCTGGTGAAGCGGGGAAGACTGGGTCGAGCCGTTTTTAAAGTGCCGTGAATCTGGGGTAAGCGGGTCTTTAGCGGGCTCAGTGGGGACGCTTCAGGGGCTCGAGGACCCTCTGTGTGCTAGCGGCAGTGACTGACGGACGACAGCACAACCTGAACAAGAGGAGGAGGAGACTTTGAAATGAGGTGAAGTGTACCTGCGAAGGATCTCACAGGCAAGTCGACCATGCTTAGTGCCTCGGCGCTGGAAGAGGGCGGACAGTCAGTTGTAACTTGTCAGGGACGGATTCCCCCTGCTTTACTCCTGCATTGATTTCCATCCCCCAGCGCCTGTGCCGCACCTTGTTGCTTTGTAAAGGTGTCCTGGCGGGATACCAGCGGATTTGACACAGAAATTGATACCTTGTCCTTGATCGCCATGAGAATCAGATGCATTGAACATGAGATTTCGCTTTCTCAACATGAATTAATTGCGAAAGCTGGGCTGACACTTGCGTCCAGTACACAAACACAGGACTAGAGTACGTACCTAGCTGGCGGCTATTGAAGTACGTGCAGTAGAAAACAGGCCACCGCCTGCATTTGGCTGTGGGGTTCTGCCGTGATTACTGCCAGCTCGAATTTCAATCCTACCTATTTCATTTGGCTCCCTGCATGACTGACCTGACTCTCCCTCCTAGCCTCCTCCCCTGCCAGAAATTGATTCTTACAGAATGTGCTTGAGGGACCTGGATATTTCGGGCTGAGTGTCGACAGCCGCTTCATCCTTTGACAGATCTAGATCTGTACATGACGTACTTACTGTACGGCTAAGCCCACCACCCACTGAATCTCGACCTGAGAGATCCCCCTCCCCCATCCCAGACAATGACCTCTGAGGCTTTACTGGCGTGGCAACCTTTACATGGAACAGATGCGGTAGCCAGCTCCCCCCTTGTCGCAGCATCGTGATTGGACTGCAGCTGTTTTCAGACATGATTCTGCCCAACCGCGAGTAGAGCGACCAGCTACCAGCAAGTCACGAGGGGGACAGGTTCGACGTAATGGAGGGCATGGACCTCGTCCGTAGGCGAATCACCATGAGCCTCGACCCGGGGGAGAGTTTGAGGTTGCAAGCCATCCGCGCTCAAGTGTAACCTTGTCTGTCAGCACAGTACTCGCTCCACTATGTACCAGCTTTTCCCTACAGAGGTGCACATATTTGCAGGTACTGCCCCGTCACCTCCACCATGTTGACCTGTACATTTGCATCGTTGGCAGCCTCCCCAAGGCACTGCACTCACATGTTGATCGTCCACGCGCTCTTACCCCGCTCGATATCTATCGTACACACAAACAAGGTTACACGTATATAACGTAGGAGGCTGCCCGTTTCTATGCAGCTCCAGTTCTCGACTCTCTCATCCTAATCAAATCAAACCAACCCTTTCAAACCCTCATCGGCTCAATCCTTATTCTCCTGTCACCAACAACCACCCACTCTCAACAATCAAAACATCTGCTCCAGTCTGGTCGAATAATCTCGATTGGATTCATTCAACAGTGAGTCCCTTGCTTCAATACTGTCATCGAAACCATCCACTGACTGACACACAGCCTTAGCATCAACAACCTCAACTTCCCACTGCCAACACAGCACAACACCAGACACACAGCATGCCTCCCCGCGTTCCCAGACTTCCCGCAGCCAAGCCCTCCGAGGTCTTTTGTATGGGTGCGGCCGGCGTCGGTGTCTTGACCCCTCTCTATCTCGTCATGCCCGGTGCCGAGGAGCGCCTCTCCAACCAGACCAACAAGTGGGCTCCAAGGTGGGAGAGGAATGTCAGCTACTTCATCCCTCCCATGGAGAAGGGCGTGCAGCGCATCGAGCCCCCCTTGGCCAAGATGGTTCAGCGAGTAGAGGACCGTCTACCTTTGGAGAAGATGGCCAAGTCTGTCGATAAGAGCATCCGAGGCGGCATCGCCAGATTCAACGGCGAGAACAAGCCTTAGGACTTGTTACTTTATTATGCCTCTCGCCTTGACCTGAGTTATTGTCCAGGCAGGCGCCTTTCCTTTGTACATTATCATAGCATACCCCGGGTAGATGACACATTGCTCACGATGGCCCATATACGAATGAAATGATTTTATTTTCATACGTTTATCTGTTGATCTTGATGCTCGGTGATTCTTGTACTCGTGTGAAACCTCATGTCGCCAACTGTCTCGCAGACCGGGAGGCGTTAGCCACCTGACGGACGTTGTCTCTGTTCTGTTCTGCTTTTGTTTTGCTTCCTCACCTGAACCCCTTCTTGCTTGTCTCTCGACGGGATCGATTCTCTACTTTGCTTTTGTTGTTTTAGTCTTTCACCTTTGACACTTGAGATATCTCCGTAACCTTATCAGGTCATCATATTCCCGTTGCTGCTTTGTGTGCCAACCCACAGATGGTGCAGACATGGCTAAGCAGCATCGCCACACTGTCGACATGTCCTAGTCTATGGCACCCCTGTCACTGCGATACAAAGCTCAGACATCTCCGCGCTGTGTATCTGAGGCTCAAGATATGTCGTTGATGAGCGGACCCTGGCCAATAACCACGATACGTATGCGTACATCCCGGCTCTGATAGCTTGAATCTAATCACCACCCTTGACATTCTTGGTGGAGCCTTGGAAAATGTAACAAATGCCCACCCACTCCAGACCGACTGCTGAGGTGAGATCGTGGCCACGATGTTGAGTGCCAAGAGCCAGCCAGACTCGACAGATACAAACTTACCCACACCCATCAATATCAGCTACATCAGCTACACCAGCTACAGCGCCTACACCAACTAGGACTCCTCTATCTAGCATGACCACGCTTCTCCGCGGATCCGCCTTCATCACTGGCGCTGCCTCCGGTAAGTCCCGCCATTCGACCATCTACAATATCGCCCCCGCTTGCTTTCGCCAAGTCCGTCTTGAGGCTACGCCCCTTGGTGTCGACGCAGATTCCCCCACGTGCTGATCAGATCGTCGTCATGGTTAGGTATCGGACAGCAAACAGCCATCGCCTTTGCCCAGCACGGAGTCACAAAATTGGCTTTGGCAGACATCAACAAGGACGCTTTACTCGCGGCCGAAAAGACGCTGAGACAACAATTTCCCAACGTCGAGGTATTATCACTGCACCTCGACGTCCGCGACTCTGCTCAGGTCAAGGAAGGCATCGCCAAAATCGTCATTGCATTTGGTCGGTTGGATATCGCCGTCAACAGTGCTGGCATTAGCGGCAGTGGTTCAAAGACGCACCAGCTGGAGGATGAAGAATGGTTGCGCATCCTCGATGTGAACCTGCAGGGCGTCTACCGATGCCAGAAAGAGGAACTAAGTGCCATGGTTAAGCAGGAGTATGGTCACTACTCGAACCCAGGCCAAGTGATCGATCACAACACTAACTATCCTCATAGGGATCTCGGTCCTCGAGTCGGTCGTGGAAGGATCATCAACATTGGAAGCATGTTCGCTCATGTTGCACCAAGCAATCAAGATCATACCGCCTATACAGCTGCCAAGCACGGTACGCAGCCTGAGAATCCTCCCCGGAACTTTGAAACATGTTCGATGCTGACACTGTTTCAGGAATCATTGGCTTGACAAGAGCCGACGCAAACTCGTACGGAAGTCAAGGCATCCGCATCAACGTGATCTGTCCAGGTTACGTCGAGACACCTCTACTGACAAGAGTCATGAGTCGGGATCCCGGCTCGCCTCTTGCTGTCGACCTGGCAAGGACTCCCCTGAAAAGACTCGCATCAATGGACGAGGTGGCAGATGCTATTGTTTTACTAGCTTCTCCTATGAATAGCTACATGCAAGGTGCTAGCATGGTTTGCGACGGAGGCTTCACTAGCAACTGAGCCAATCGAGATCTATACCTAGTGTAGGTACTTATCGTATCACGAAACAAACGCCTTTGTTTTCCGGAACTTGATCAAGTGCTCATCAACATGTGTGGGGTCTCAGACGGGTAAAAGACTGGCGTAAGATTTATAGTCATAACGCTAGCAAAACTTGTATACAGACGTCTGAGATAGCAATTCCATGTAGATGGTCTTCCTGGGGGAAATGAGAATTCCTTACCTGCTGATCGATGCTGAGGAGAAGGAAGGGAAAACAAATAACGTCGGGAAAGTTTTGAAAAGAGATCCTGAACTGATGCAAGTGTGGCTCTTGGGCTTCATCCTGGTGAGTTCTACCCTGGATTGATTTATTTTCCGCCGCTTGCTCTCAAGTATAGGAAAACGTTGCTCCAAGTCTATAAACTGTCGTTTCCTTGGCGCCTGGCTATGAAATAGTACATGTTTCTAGCTTTCGTTGACATTCTGCGAGTTGTACATCTCCAACCTATTCTTTTTTGGAGGCATTCATGATAAACATGACCGGATAGGATACAACCCGAACACACGGTTCAACAGACAACAAGATTATCAACTGATTTAAACTATATACACCCTGACGTTAGGTATTATCAACATGAGATACAAAAGATCAAGATCCGGAACCAAAGACAACGCCAACCATGTAAGCGTGAGCTACCATGCATGCATGCCTTGAACACCTTGCGTAAATGACAGAGACCCTCCGGCAAACAGGATTATGTGAAATTGAAAAAGTCGAGAGTATAGTTCCTCGGATCATCATTGCTTCCATCAATACGTGATGTCTTGCTCATATTTTGAGCATACTCGCTCATCCTCTCAGAACTCATTGCCCCCACACTGCCCTCGGCCCAGTTTGATTCAATATTAGGGAACTTGTTGGGTACCTGCCCATCCAAACTCTTCTCATTAGTTCCAAACCTGGCTGCTTCCTTGCTTTGGCCAAAAGCAGGCATTGCTGACATGATGCCGCTTGACATCGCTGCGCTCTGATTTAGGACTGAACTGGCACTGAGACCGGCAGTCCCAGACGTCCCGTCAATGGCGCCATTGAAATGCCCAGGCATAAAAGGCTGCTGTTGCTGCATGTGAGGCAAGTTCCAACTATCTGGCATGGGGTTGGAAATGCTCCCATTGCCCATTTCTCCTATCATGTGTCCAGAACCAATCTCTGCGTGGTGAACATTGATAGCGTTGCCGCCCATCAAGCCCAGACCAAGCTGAATTGGCTGACCGGGCATACCCATAGGGAACAGAATCGAGTCAAGCGGTGGTTGGCTTTGTTGACCATACGGTAGGTCATATGGTTTGTCAGAAAGGGGCGGTGCGGATTGTGACGGTACACCAAGAAACGGTGGCTTTGAGGAAGTAAAGTCTGACATCTGTCGGCTCAGGGATGGCCGTCTCTTCTTGTGCGGCTGGCTCAAATCAGTGTCCGCTTCGCGCCTCACTGGAATGACCGGAGTAGATGAGTTGCTATCAAAGGAGACAACACTTCGCATGCTATTAGGACCTTCATTGACAGGTTGGCGGCCCATGCTACCGCTACGTGACCTTGAGGATTCGCCCATGCTGGACTGAAACTGTTCAAGCACCGCCTTGAGTAAATCATGCATCCTACTGGAAGGATGATATGTTGGGCTCATATCGCTGAGAGCATCAGAGAGGATCTCAAGATAACCGATATAAGTTTGGCGATTTGGCTCATTATGCTGATATGCAAGTGCAGCAATCAAGGCAATAGACGCAGTTCCGGCATGCTGGATGCCTGTTATAAAGATTTTGCGTCCATCAAACCGCTGGCGGTGCTGCCAGAAGATCCGTGCCACGCGTATTGCTTGCTGAGTGCATATGCTGCGGGCCAAAGACGTGCGACTACCGTGAACAGCCCGTCGAGGATCGTCTGTTGAGATAGAGTGCCCCTCTGTCGTGTGGCCAAGGTCGTGTCCTGGACTCCCAGCTCCGGCCACTCCATCACCCTCGTGGCTGGCATTGTCCCCTGTTATGGAGCCGTATTTGGCCCATGGTCGATGAAGCAAAATCATAGTTACGTGATATTGCTGATGCAAGAGAAAGAAGCTGTAAGGGGCTGTCTTAACATTACTTGGTTTCCAAGCCATGCGTTCAGGCAATCGTCTATACCAGTTTTGAAGCTGTCTGTCGAGATTAATTACTTGTAGGTACCTGTTTTCCTCAGCTTCATTGGTAGAAAACGTGGGCTTCTGTTCAACGGCCTTGTTGGAACCGCTCAGGTCTCGTATCTCGACGATACGACCTGCCAGTTCCATCAACTCGATGAGCTGCTCATAAATTTCCGTGGTGAGATCTGATTTGGGTGCATCGAGACCAAAGGAGGTGAGCATCGAGAACCGATTTGACAGGAGGTCCACATCTTGGCTCTTGATAGCCAGCGGACGGCCAAGGAACAAGCCCCAATATCGGTCAAAGATGACGCATGCCTGCATCGCCATGTTTCGAATCTTGGTGTCTTGTTCAGACATGTTATTTGTGCAGTCAAGATGTAGGCCGATATCGAAAGCAAGGCGATTCGCCATCCCTGAAAGAAAGAAGAGGCGAGTCAGGTCAAACGCTACCAAGACATGGCTTCCGGAAACCACTTACCTGAGTACATCCAGCCGGTGTTATCTCTGCCGACACCACACTCAAGGTCGCCGAGCAGCAGTAGGGCCTGGACGCTAGGAATACCGCCTGGACGCTCAAGCTCGATGTCGAGCATGTGTTTGGCCTCTCGGTGAAGAAGGCTTTCTCGTGGGGTCAAGGTGATTTTACGCATATCGTCTCTGTCCATGTCGGCCCCACGATACCCTGTTGCCAGCATGGTAATATGAAGGAAACAAGAGTAAAATTTGGAAGACTTTGATATTCGATCTGCTTCAAAGGCGGCTCTATCAATGATCTGAATAACCGAATTATAGTATTGAAAAAAGCCATCCATGAGGTAGTCGTGCGTCTCAGGACCTAACGAATGAATGATTCTTTCTGCCCGGCGAACCTGCTCTGGTGGCTCATGAGTATCAGAAAGGCCTGAAGACTCGGCGTAGACATGGCTGTTGGCTGTGGGACCAAAGAAGCGTAGCCGTCCAGAGATTTGATCGAAGGAAAGGTTGCCTTTGGTTGAAAGGAGACGGTGAACGATGTCCTCTTGCTTTGGATCCAGGATTCGAAAGGGTGAGTCCTCATTCGAACGTGAATGAGGGTGTTGTTTCTCGTTTGAATTTCCAGGCCCATGCTCACTTTCTGTCATGGTAAAGTCATCGTTGTGGGATTCTGGAGAGCGGTCTTCGCTTCCCGGAGACTTTGTATCCGATTTTGTTGATGTGTCTGGATTAGCTGCGGCTGTTGTCGCATTATCTTGATATTCATGCCTCGTTTTTGGTGGGTGAGTAGCAGGAGGGGGCACGACGCCCTTTTCTAAAAGCATGCCCTCGAGCATAGAGATACGATCTGACAATGATGACATATACGCTTTGGATATGGGGCTGAGAAATAATTTATTAGCCTTGGCTGGTGGGCAGGCCTAACTAAGTGTCGGGGCTCATACCGTCTTCGTTCATCGTCATTTTTGATGATACACTCAGCACCTGATTTTGAACAGGCGACGCACTCGGTCTGATTTTTGGGCACCACGCATCGGATCCTTCGGTCGCGACATGATGCACAAGCGACAGAAGCGCGATGCCGCGTTTGCGTCTGCGTCTGCGTCTGCTGCTTGCTGGCTTGACGGGCAGTTTGAGTTTGGTTCTGAGGGGAAATGTTGTCGTGACTCGCATCCACATCAAGCGCACCGGCAGAATGAGCCATGGCGAGCCACAGAACAGTTCGTTGCGACTGATCAATCCCGAGACTTCTCGCCGTTGATCTCTGATACAAAATCCCAATCCCAACCAAAAAAAAGAAAAAGAAAAAGTCTGTTGTCAGGGAGAAGTTTTTAGGTTTGAGAAGCGGAGATGTGAGATGGGAGCTGTTCCTAGATATTAACCTGGCACTGGACGGGAGCTTGGACCTTTCCCCACGTTGCTGCTGTGGAGCTGAGAAAGGGTCCGTCCCCAGGGAGAGATGCAGTATTACTGCCTGGAGCTAGGTGCCTAGGCAGTAGATAGTCGCTCGCCCAAGCTTGACCTTTTAAGGTGTAGGTAATTATTCATGATTTGGACTTGGGGTCCTGGAACGAGGAGATGGCTTTCGTTAGTCTAACGTAGGTAGGGCGGGGGGGGGAGTTTACATTGGGGTGCATCAGCGTCTCGAACCCTAAGAGGCCAATAACTCACTAGCTGGGGTTGCTGCTAGTCTCACTGACAGGGCTTGAGTGGACAGGGGCCAGACAATGGCGTCGGCGAGGGAGGTCTACACAAGTACATACACAAATACAGTATAATGGAACTCTATCAAGTCTGGAACTGGACCCTATGTAGAGTGTATGGGGTACCGCCAAAACCTGGAAGGGGCAACCTACCTACCTACCTAGGTACCTACAGGTATGTAAGTTGTACCTACTGTACATACATGCAACATAGATTGCCCGGCATTCCAACACGTGACGCTGCAGATAGGTAACCAAGACAATGCTACCCATATACATATAAAATGAAGCCCTGCGAGTAACTACATGCATAGGCCTCAATATACTTGATAGGTTTAATTGTAGTCTTGGCTTTAGGTAAATATCTATCATTTGCTCCTTTCCAAGCCCTTCCAAAGGTAGTGACTAAAAGCTCGTTTTGGTGACTTTCTAATACCTTTCTAATAACCGAGTTATGCAAATATCGCATTAGTAGTTCCACCCTTCGGATTTCAGCTGTCACAACGTCGCAGAATTGATTCACCTCACCCGAATTTCAACATCCGGTCATCAAACGCAATGTCGATTCCCAACGAGGCTTTACAAAAGGTATAGTCTTTTCATTTCGCCCGTACTCTGAGGTTCTGCCCAGTCAGGACCAAACCTGCTCTGGCCGGTATGATCAGATTATGCTAATCAGAATGCGACATCAAGTTGGTGCGAGAGATTGAGAGCCAGGCTCTAGTGGCCCAGCAGCAGATCGGCCTGGCGCGCACGCAAATGACTTCGAAGCAACGGGAGCAGCGTCTCGTCAAGTTGACCATGAGCGAAATGGCCAACCTCCCTCAGGATGCCGTAGTATATGAAGGAGTCGGAAAGATGTACGTACTTTACTCTTCCCCTTCTCCTCTTTCTGCCTGATGCCCTTTCTACTACGTTCATCGGTATCCATGTTTGTTTCGTCCTCTAACCGCCGGTTGCCTTTTGTGCTCTTCTACAGGTTCATTTCACTACCTGTGGATTCCTTGCGCCAAAAGCTCGAGGGCCAGACACAGACTTTGGAGGGCGAGGTGGACAAGTTGAGCCAGCGTTTGCTTTATTTGGAAACGACGCACAAGAATAGCCGCGAGCATATCGAGCAGATGCTCCGCACGAAATAGACAAAAACAAATGTCCTGCCAGCACCCATCTGTCTTGTCTATTAACCGCCCGCCTGCCTCACGTTGGATCGGGTCGCGCCAATCTGCGGCCATCTTGCCAGCAAGACCAAGTATAGAACAGAATTGTTTCAATAGGCGCCAATTTCGCGCTGACCTGGCTGCCTCACGTCCGTTATCCAGCCCTACAGCTGCGCCGCACTGAACCCACCATCAATCACCTCGAGGTACCTTTGCAGCTTTGCTTTGCTTTGGTATCGTCCTTGTGACTGTCTACTGACGGACTAGGAAGTAAAGCATGGCGCCAACCCTTCTGGGGTATATTCTTCGATGTAGTATATGCCTTCCTTCTCCACAACTATTAACAAACATTATGAACACGCAGACCACCGTATATCTCACCGCCCGTTCTGTAATGGAAGCTGAAAATCAGCTAAACAACCACAAACATTTGAATTATCCCCTCCCTCATCTACTATCGTCTAAGCGCTCGGGACCAGGTTCGGGACCATCAGCCCAGACCGAGTCTCGACGTTTTGGCCCCCACCAAGTTTCAGCCCCCGCCCCCCTCGTTAATTCCAGCCCTACAAGACCAAGGTCTCTCTTCCGAATAACGGAAGATCTTTGTCGTCTGTGGGCTACGCGTTTACCTATTTATCAGCAAGCCGCTGCCGCTCTTCTTTGTCCTCGTTCTTCTTTTCTCTTAGCTTCTTTTCCCTGTACCTCGTACTGTCAATCCTGCTTATATACCTATACAATCACTGTCACCATTACCATCGCGATTACTTTCACCTCACTTCTATCTATCTTACTGCTTACTGCTGGTTGATCACTCGCCAAGATGAGCAGAAATCGATACAGCTCCTCCGACGAGGATGATTACGACATCCGCGTGCGACAGCGTGGACCATCCCCCGGTGGTGTTCGTTACGTTCAGAACCCGCTCAGTTCTCGAAACTACTACGATGCACCTGCTGGTCCCAGTTACCGAGCGGCAGACCGTCTCAACATTAGCGCTATACACGGTTCCCGTTCTCGTTCCCGCGATCGCTCTCGTTCCCGCGACCGCCGTGCCAGCAGTCCCCCTGCCCCTGTTCCTGTCATCATAAACAACAAAATCTACAATGATCTTTCCTCTGACGATGAAGATGATCGTCGTAAGCAAGTTGCGCGCTCTTCTCGGCGCCGTCGCTCACGCTCGCGATCTTCACTGTCCAGATCATCACGGTCCCAGTCTTCGTCTTACATGACTCGAGAAGAATGGGAGGCTGAGCGAGCCCGCAAGGAGCTTGAGGAACTACGCCTCGCCACTGCGCGCGAAAAGGATGAGAAAAAACTCGTAAAGCAATATCGTGATGAGTGGGAGGTAGAGCAAGCGCGCAAGGAACTCGAGAAAAGCCGGCTCGCCAGCTCACGAGAAAGGGATGAGAAAAAACTAGTTAAAGGGTATCGTGAAGAATGGGAAGCCGAGCAGTCTCGCAAGGAGCTCGAAAAGATGCGCCTTGCAAACTCGCGTGAGGACGAGGAGCGTCGCCTTCTGAGAGAATATCGCGAAGAGGAAGAACTCAAACGTGCTAAGAAAGAGCTGGAAAAGATCAAGGGCCGCCAAGCTCGTGCAGATGAAGAGGATCGCATCAAGAAAGAGATTGAATTAAAGCGTCTCCGAGAGGAAGATGCAGCTACTGAACAGAAGCAACGCCGCGAGAAGGAGGCGAACGCTGCTGTTGAGGATTTCAAGAGACGGGAGTTGGAGCGTATTACCAAGGAGAAAAAGATGAAGGACCAGAAAGATAAGGAAGCTGCTGAGGCGGTCGAACGTTACAAGCAAGCAGAAAAAGATCGCATAGCTAAAGAAAAGGCGGATAAAGAAGCCAGGGACAGGGAATATCAGAAACGTCTGAGAGAAGACCTTGCAAAGTCCGGACTCGACGAGAAGGCCATTGAAGCGGTTATAAAGAAGGAAAAGATCAAAAAGGAGCACTCACCGCAACCTCAACCTATAGCTCTACCACATCACGCAATGCCCCGTCCACCAATGGGTCACCATGTCGGCCCAGTCAATCAAATCGCCAATGTGGCCCCTGCTGGTCAGGTTGCTCGACCGACGTATACGCGCATGTCTCGCAGGCATTTGTCTATTGAGTCGTTGCGTGAATTTGAAGTTGACTTTGACTTTGATGCGGTATGTGAAATCCTTCTCTATCTACACCACTCACTATATGAGCTAACATTATTGTTAGGACCCTGACTATGTCCTCATCAGGCGCTGGGTTTCTGAGTGGGAGCAAGATCGCTTGTGGAAGCATACCAAATTGATTCGCGAGAAACGCAACAGAATGCTTATGGTTGAGGAGAAGAGGCATGGCAAAGAGGAACCTGACTTCGAATGGGTGCGCAAGAAGTCTGATAAGCACAGCCGCCGTAGGAGCAAATCGCCATCGTTGCTCATGTACTTGGCTGGTGCCCGGCCGGCATAGACTTGCAGCGAGGTATATTTTCCCACATTATATGAACTGAGCGGTAGTCCTCTATTTTTACCACTGAGATGAGTTGTTGGTACAGTTGTTGTTGTACACACAATATACATATTATTTTACTCCAGCTCGACGAATCAACTCCTCATAGACTGTCCAGGCCAGCGCCGAACTCATGGCTTTGCGGCTCATGCGTAGTGCTAAGCCATCCCAAAGTGACCGAACGCCCTCCTGCGTTACCATTTTATACCAAGCATGCCATATGTTCCTGTATTCCAAGGGCTGTAGTTGAATGCGCGTCTTGACGGCGTCGAAAGGATTCGAGATTACTGAACATGCTGCACCAGCGAACATTGCCGAGGTGAAGTTGACCGAACTGGCCAAAGTGGCTTGCATCCTGGTTGGGCCGTCGCCAGACACTACCGGCTTAGATGCCAGGGCTCCAAGGCGCGACTTGAGCATTTCATAGAAGAGCACATACATGCCAGCATATGGTGCGTCTCGAAATGCTGTGGCGCCAAATCCAGAGAAGAATCCACGCCAGCCGTGGGTACGTCGAATGTCAACGGCAGCAGACATGATCGAAGGATAATTATAGAGGCTGGACTCAAAGCGGACCTTGATCACAGTGAGAGGCATCAAGACAAACCCTGCAAATGTCCTCGCTACTGCGCCGGATATGAGATTGCCCGAGTTTGTGAGTGAAGGTAAGTCCGATGAGCGACCTTGGGACTGAAGACGGCGACCCAGGATGCCCGTCTGATGGGCATGATGCCGGATGGCATTGAGTGAAGTAAAGTAAAGAGCTGATCCAAACCCAGTCCGTAGTGCAGAGGGCACCGTACCCCTCCATAGTGCTTGCATAGGGCTTGGGGATTTTCTCAGATCCTGTAGCGTGGCGGTCAATGACGAGCTTTCAGACTGCTGCACTCGTGTCTTGAGAAGATCCAAAGGCTGTAAGAGGACGGCAGAAGTGACACCGGAGCCAAGGCCAGATAAAAAATGGCGAGCTATTGAGTCGTGTCAGATGGTTGACAATGCAGCCGGTAGAGGCCGAGATCTACGCCGGGACGCCCGCTCTCAATTGGACCTTGGATGAGAGGCATACCTGAGTTGGCGGACCGAGAGGGTCGTTGCTCAGTCATTGGTAACGGTGCAACAGCAGCGATATCATCGTGCTGAGCTGGAGGACTAGCAATTGAGATACCCATGACTAGGTAGTCACAAACTTGGGCCACATGCCGAGGAATTGAATGAGTGACGTGACAAGATAAAATCGGATCAAGAGGTGAGACCCCGTTGCAGGAATCGGCCCCGCTTTGATGCATCTAGCCCGTCTAGCCCGTGTTGGTAGGAGAATGAGCTTGCGTAGAATGCAATCCACGGCTCAGTTCGCGCCACTAGTCTGGTTGCCCCGATAATCGCCTATGACCGACTCAAGACGTCCAGCAAGTAGGCGATGTCGTTTGACAAGTTCAACCCATTCATTGACGCCGATTGAGGCAAGGAGCATACCAAAATCAGCCCCTAATCTTCCGAGACTTCCGGCGCAATAAAGTACCTGTGTCAAGATGCTTTCTCGTGATGTCTGGTCCTTGACGGTTGGAAGGTAGATGCGGAGGGTCTCAACAAGCATCTCGACTAGGTGTAAAGGAAAATTGGCCATTGGCGACGGTAGTGTTCCCAAGGGATCTGTCTCATCGCCAGTGTGGGAAGAAAAACTCGAGCTTATGCTCTTGAACACGGAGACTATGCTGAAACTTTGCTCGCGAAAGATTTCGATGAACCGTTTCAGATAGCGCTCCGTCTGTTGGCCACCAGACCAGGTGCTGGTGGCCTTGTCTTTTCGAAGTCGTTCCTCATCTGCGAGATCTCTGAGGGGTTCCAATGCTTCTAACGTCGTCAGAAGCGTAGATGAACGACAAATCAAGAAGACAGCAGGAAGTGCATCTTCTGTTGAGGCGTCCGTCACCAGATCCGGGACGATACGTTTCAACCAGCCTATTGTTCGAACAGCTGCGGCGAGCTTGAGATTTGGAGCCTTGAGCGTTCCGATAAGACCGGCGGCCATTTGTCGAATGGCGGCATCTGCCTCCTTTAATACTGAAGTGACGAGTGGTGAGTCTGGGTAGAGTGAAGCCAGGCGTCGAACGTGTGCGTATAGCTCGAGGGTAGACGAATGATTGACAGGGGCGGTCGAGATGGCAGACGAAAGCAGCAGAGGCATCTCCATGACATCGACAAGGCGCTCAGAGTTTCGAAGTAGTAGCAAAGCCTGTTTTCTTCGCGCAAGCAGTTTGCTCTCACTGGCCTTACCAAAGGCGGACGAGAAGTGTTCAGCTTGTACATCAAGTCGAGGAACTGCTTGGACTAGGTCGGAGGCTCGCTGAGCTAGAGTTGGTAGGGAGGTTCGTAGCGACGCATGGCTGGCAGCTGACTCGACAATCGGCTTATGGGATCTCTTGGAAAGCGCCTGCACGGCGAGGAGTAGGGAATGAGACGTCTGGGATAATATTTGAGGTTCCGAGGTTTGCAGCAAGCTAGACTGTTGTTCTGCAAGGTAAGTCAAGTATTCTAGAGCAGAGGGATCATTCTGCTGCTGGGGAGCAAGCAAGTCTCGTAGGGCATCCGCCATGGTAGTTGGAGTTGGAGTTATAGACTCGATATCTGATGCGTGTGGTAGGCAACCTAGCTTGTCGATAGAAGCTGTACGAGAGCGACGAGAGCAGAAGAAGATACGATCACGCGATAAAAGTAATGTGCCTGTATAATGCCGTCCCAGTCTCTAAAGTTCTGACACAGAAATAGTATCTGGTGCTCTAAATGAATGAGTGAGGTGGCAGCAGCTGGGATCTGGTGGGGTGGCAGAATGATGCGAGACGCTGCCACATTAGGTAAGTACCCGTGATTACCTAAGTCTCAACGCTTGGGTCGTCTGGAAATCTATTATCGATCATTGGCCGAGTCTGCATCCAATCTAGCCTAAAAAGAGCTAGCGCCTTGTACAAACCTTGGATCACAGATTCGGTGCAACCATCCGGACCCTTACCCGTGGTGTTTCCACGTGAGCTTCCCCAACGGACGTGACCTGACGTATTAATGTCCAGAGCAAAGATGGATGCAGGTATTGGTTTACTACCCCATAAGCTAACCTTGTCTTTTACGGCGCATTGCCTCGGTCCTTTTTACTTCTTTATCCTCTCTCCTCGATCTTGTTTTGGCTCTCGATCGTAACCATCTGCGTATGCGAATTCTCAACAGTATCTGCGCTCCCAATACACCCCACCCAACATGAAAGATCCGTTTCCCTTCCCGCCTGTGCCTTGGCTATCAGAGAAGACGCAGCCATGGGCCGACTACTTTGACCTTCCAACTCTGCCATTGCATATTCACGAGGTCTTTGCCGCTGCGCTTCTATACTCGGTCATCTTCTGGCCAATCTCGCCATGGATCTCCAATCTCCTAGCTCCAGAGCAATACTCCAAGCTTCCCCGTAAGCGACGACTTAACTGGGACGCCCACGTTGTCTCTATGGTCCAAAGCTGCCTCATCAACGGTCTTGCTATCTGGGTCATGTTTGCCGATACCGAACTTAGCAGTATGGACTGGGAGGAGCGTGTCTGGGGTTATACCGGCGGCGCTGGTTTTATCCAGGCACTTGCGGCTGGATACTTTCTTTGGGATTTAGTGGTCACCAGCTTGAACCTAGATGTCTTTGGCCTGGGAACGCTTGCGCATGCGGTCGCCGCGCTGCTTGTGTACTCTCTTGGATTTGTAGGTGCCCAAACAAGTCGTGCGCTTTCTATTGCTTGATGCTAATCCCCCTGTTCAAGCGTCCATTCCTCAACCACTACGCCTGCGTCTTCATCCTCTGGGAGCTATCTACTCCTTTCCTCAACGTCCACTGGTTCATGGACAAGCTCAACATGACTGGTACGCGTGCGCAGCTGTACAATGGCATCATGCTCCTCTTCACATTCTTCTCCTGCCGCCTCGTCTACGGAACTTATTCTTCCTTCCGTGTCTATCGCGACGTATGGTCCGCCATCAACGTCAACCCCGATATGAAGACGCTTGTAACACCAACCATGTCTTTCGCGCACCCAGACTCTACAGTGTCCATGTGGCTTGGTGCTGCGTATCTGGTCAGCAACATCACACTGAACAGTCTCAACTTCTACTGGTTCTTCATGATGGTCCGTGCTGTTCGCAAGCGTTTCGAGCCTTCGTCAGGCTCGCAGGACAAGATCGACGAGAGCCCAGTCACTGAAGCTGAGATTGACCTTTCCACCGTGGCAACGGGCGCGGCCAGAGTCAGCGGCGGTCGTCGCCGGAAAGCTTGATTGACTCGACACAACAGCTTCAAGTTACCATATAGCTTAGCATCGCAATATCACCAAGTTCCGGTAACGCCTTGCTTTTATCATGTTTCTCACCCGCCAGGAGTTGCGTTTGTGTAATTGCTACATCACGTGGCTATGCCACGGTCTGGGGAAATGGGGGCGTCGACCTGTCCTCGGCTTGAGAAAGGTCAAGATCACAGACGTATCAACTGGTGGCTCTTCTCCAGCTGATCAAACGGGGGAAACAACTGTTCGAATTGTGCTCGTTTGCAACAGTTGATGAAGTCCTGGAACGTAAACCGTGTGAATTTGGATTTGTTCCTGTTTTAGCTTATGTCATTTATTCGACTGTTTTCGTGAGGCAACGGTTACGTTATCAACAGCACTTGGATGTTTTATGTTTGGTCAAGAATATGTATAGACTCAATAGATTTGGATATTAGAAGAGACTGGCCCGGTCTGACCGCGGACCGTCACAAATACAGTATTATTATCTTATCTCAAACTTGACTGCTAGGTAGGCTCGCCCGACAGACCAGATATGCATACAAGATGTGAAGAAATATGTCCAGAGTATCTGCCGAGCATAGCGCAACAAATCGCCGCCAACAACCAATTTCTACAAACAGGATTTAGAATCCGAAGGGGTTTTGAGGAGCTACAAGAATCGTTAGTAATACATATATACACGTGGAGATTGACAAACTTACTCGCTTGCGACAAGTTGGCCCTTCGCCCTGTTGCTTGGGGCGCTAGCTTCTTGGTCTCATTCGTCACACCAAACCGTACAGGAGGGGGCGGTCCTGTCTGTTGTGGCTGTAGGGGCTGCAGGGGCTGAGTTGGAGTATGCCCCATGCCGCTCATACCGGTGATCTGGGGCTGCAAGGCAGGCATGCCTGTTCGCTGAGGTTCAAGAGCTGGCGGCAAATAGCTGTTGATGCCTCCCGGAGGAGCGCCGTACATCGACTGGGTGGCCGGGAACGATGGCTGGAAACCTGTAGTTTGAGCCTGCATCGGGATGAACTGATTCTGTCCCTGCATTCCAGTCATCATTGGCTGCATGAACTGCCCAGGACCAGTAGGGTAAGACATCAGACCAGGTCCTTGTTGTCCAGGGAATCCAGTCATGTTGGGTTGCAGTTGTTGAGGGGGTTGCTGCTGCTGCATTTGAGCAGTGTATTGCTGCTGCAAGCGAGCCTGGGTGATCTCACTCAAACTCTGACCAGGAGGAGCAACTTGACCCTGTAATGAGCCCGTCATCTGAGGCATCATTGGGGGAGGAGCAAAACTGCTAGGCTGAGCTGATTGCGGAGCAGATAGGGGTCGCTGAGGCGGTGGTGGCACGAGAGAGCCCTGGTTGGGAGACGCCTGGGGTGGGGTAGGGCGTTGTCGTGCTTGTGCGACTGATGTAAAGAAGGATGGAGTAGCGCCACCAAGAGGTTGCGACACGGGTGCTGATGAAGTTAGCTGTGCAGAGATAACTGGCGCCGGAGGAGCCGCAGGTGCTGGCTCGGTCTTGGTGGGCTCGAGTGGTGTCGACAGTAGCGACAACTCCTGCATGGAACCGGTCAAAGCTGGAGGTGGATGCGAAGCTGGTGCAGGTTCGGGGGCAGGCTTCTGAGCAGCCTCAGCAGGAGGCTGCGACTTTGGTTGTGGAGGCGACTGCTGTTTGCTTGGCTTCACATCCCAGGCATCGTCGTCGAAACCTGAACTGGCTGCTTTGCGAGGCTCAGAGCTCTTGTTCGAGGGGCTCGTCGGTGCAGAGGATTTGGAATCGTCGTCGGCAGCCTTTGAAGAGTCGCCTCTGGAGAACGCACTGGCATCAACAACGTCGCTCGTTTGTACTGCGGGTGCAGGCCGACCCTTGCGAGTATTATTTCGCAACGTGCCACCAGGTCCAGAGAACAAACCGCCCTCGCCATCGGCTGCATCAACGGTTCCCATTTTCCCACCACGACTGCGGCCATACTTGGCATCCAAAGTCCGCATAACTTTGATAATGTCACCTTCGCGAATTCCAAGGGCCCTCAAGGTGGTGGCGTCAACATCTGGAAGCACACTCTCGTCCATGGAATCCTTGACAAAAGCCTGGGCGTACCGCTCGCACAAGCCCACAGCAACTTCGCAGGATAAGAAAAACTGAAACCAATCGTAGTCGGACTTTGGGTCCTTGTCAATAGTGACGCCAGCTGAAGGACTACTACGCTCAGGGGACCTCTTCTCGGCAGACCGAGCTCGTTTGACGTCGGCCAATGGCTTTTCGTCTTCCAAAGATATGCCTGTAAAGTTTTCAACATACTCAAGATCTTCGCGACACATTTTGGTGATAGGAACAGCAATTTTGACACCATTCATCTTGTGCAAGTGAATTTTGCCATCCTTCAGACCGAGAAACTGCGCTTCGACGCTGAATGACCGAGATCGATCTGTCCAAGTGCGTACCTTGGACGCATCCGGTTCTGTGAAAGTCTTGTGTCAGCGGATGAAACCAATCTTGAGGCGTACATAAAAGTGAAAGTATAGAGAGACCTGAGAGTGTGACACTTACTAGACTTTGAACGGCTTTGGCTACTGCCATCGCTTCGTCCATTCTCTCGACGGCTTCGCTGTTGTCCCGAATTACTACCATTCTCTCTTGCCATGAGGCTACTACCCCGTTCGGGGAGAGGCATTCCCGGTCCTACCTGCTGAGGTTCTTTGCTCGCCTTGATGGCCTCCTTCGTCAATCGAATTTCTTCTTGGCGATTTTGTTCAACAATCGACTTGGCTGCGTTCATGCCACCGGAGGGCGACGCGATAGTACCGGTGATCTCGATGTAGCTGCTTGGAACCACTCCTTCTTTTCCATTCTTGAGTCGACGAACTTGCCACCACTCTTCGCTCTTCGCGTCGTCAAGAACAAGGACCTCATCTCCGACAGCAACGGTTACCTCATCATCGCCTTGAGCCATGAAGTCGTATAGAATCTGTCCCTTCTTTTGGCCACCACCACTGCTGCCTTGTGTACCAGCCATGATTACCTCACGCAGTCCTTCAGCGCGTACTGCGCCAGCTAATTCGCCCAGCATGCTGACAATTTCCTCAGCAGTATCCTTTGCTCCCGCATGAAAGTCGACACTCTTGCTTGGACGTACAAGCTCCATAAACACGTGCTTTCCCTCCCGCGAGTAATGGGTCATACGGTCGGCGGTCCATTCCTGTGAAGGTCCATCAGAAGCATGCTCGGGGGCAACCAGTATTACACCTGTCAAGAGATTAATTCCTAGCGTGGTAGGCATCTTCTTTTTCTTGCCCATAACTGAGATCATCTCGTTGATATTATACATGTGAAAGCCACCGGGAGTGCGCTCAACATCCTGACGTCTGTTAGGATCCCTCTGATCCTGATATCCGCGGCTATGAGCGGTGGAAGGGTGTTCATCAGAAGTTGGTGATGGTGGAGCTGGCACCCGTGGTCGGGCTGGTAAGGTAGGCGATCGCATAGGTTCGTCGTCAACATCTGCTGGTTCGCTAAACGATACGGACGCACGAGGGGGCTGGCGCGGAGCTGGAGGTGGTTGAGACTGCTGGGAATGCTGGGAGACCGAGCGATTGTGCATAACACCTGCGATGGCAGCCGCTGGGTTCGGAGGGGGCGGCGCGGTGTCGCTCGGTAGGTCCGGGGATGCCGCCGCTGGTTCAGGCTCAGGAGCTGGGGCAGCAGGGGGCCTCGAAGGAAGTGCCGGTGGAGGAGAAGGCATTGGCGGCTCTGCAGGCTCGTCAGATGCCCCCATCTCGATGTAGTTGGACGGGACAAAGCCAAAATCGCCATCAAGGCCGGTCAGGATCCAGTCAGGATCTGACGTATCGTAGACGGCAAGAGTAGCATCTTCATGGAATGACAATTCCTCATCGGTTTGACGCGTATAGTCGAAAAGAGCTCGAGCGTGATCTATAGGTTGTACCTTGATAAGGCAAAGACGCAGACTTTAGTATCGGCGCCGTGGATGCTCTGCGAGTTGCCCAGGGCCAGCTTACCTCGTCCACATAATTGTTAGGCACGAGGCCAGTTGGTTCGTCCTCATCGTCAGCTCCAGCCTTCTTCTTGGCCTTCCACCAGCCGTCATCGCCATTCTTATCGAGGATGTAGAGCAAGTCCCCGTCGGCGATGGCAAGCTCGCCCTCGGCCTGAGGCGCGTAGTCGTAGAGAGCCCGGCAGACTCCCAGAAACCCCATGTCGGAAAGTCGTCGAACGGCTGCACCGCGGGCGTACGTGCCTCGAGAAGATGGAATTTGCTATCAAATATGAGATGGAAAATGAAAAGGAGAGGCTGGGGGCTGGTGTGAAGCGAAACACTGCGATTGCGATTGCGATTGCGATGCAAAGTGACGCAGTGTGTCGTTTGTCTGAGGAGCAGATATGGACCGATGCAACGAACCGTAATCTACCTACCTAGGCATGTACCTTCCCCCTAGCAAGTCCAATAACTTGAATCACCTGGGCTGGTAGATTGGGGGATCCTTTCGGCATAAGGGTGGTGTTAATATAGGCGTAGTGCGTGTTAATTTGACTCTAGAAAGGCATAAATGGGCCATGCCATACCGATGCGTAATTTGCATCACCCCTTTATCCCATTAGAAGTTACCAGGTCGGTAAAGTACATACTACGTATCTACTCTTTCTTGCATTCCCTAGACAAGACAAGTCGCTTGCCTGTAGCTAGTAGTTTCGTGTCCAATCAAGTCGGGCCGGGACTCCACTGAATAACGTCAACTTGCTTGGAAGCGGGTGTCAAAATTAGAGCTTTATCATCCTGTACCCTGCCTGCATCTCAGGTCCAAGCCACAGAAGCTGTGTAAGCTTCGAGACCAAGGTAAACTTGTCGCACCAAGGTGATGCTCTTTTCAAGCCTGGCTTCTCTCAATGTAGCCCGAGAGTAAACATGTGAAGAGGGGTTTATAAAGCACGATTAACCAATCCGTTCTCATCTGTGGCAAAGGGCATTGCGAGTGACTACACGATGACTGATATCCATTGCAGGTCGATGATGAACAACACCACGGCCGCTGCACAAAGACACCCACTAACACTTGAATTACAAAGTCATGATTTTAAAACCGTATTAGGCATGTAAGCACACATGTACTACTCACCGGGCAACTGTGATCAAATACCCGGTCAATACGCAGCTTTATCACGGATATCGTTCTAAAGCTATGCCTATGTCTACCAACACTAGGCGAAGTGTCACCGTCTAAATCATCCAAGCTTTTGACCAAATCCAAGTCTGAGCGTGAGCCATTCACGATACCTTATGATCATTACACGTCATGTACATAACCATAACCAGATTGAGTGCGATCAAGTCTCAGGACCAAAGACGTCGTCTGCAGTATCCCGTTCGTCATGGGCTTGGGCGAGATTTCGGTGGCTACCCGTACGGTGTCCTCGAGTGAAGATACCCGGAAACATCCTTGGGTCGCTCCCTGATAGATGGTCTGCCAGAGGATCACTAGACCATGTATGATCTCGACCAGTCGGTGCCCCCACATTTGCGGTGTGGTGCCCAGACGCTGAAGGAGACTTCTCGGCAATAAAAGTTTCGTTACCTGTCGCCACGCTCATGCCGGTGAATTGGCCGGCGATAGACGCTATTGACTCTGACATTTTACCCTCATTGCCAGTGGCCTGTGCTGAAGACTCATTGGTAGCCTTGTAGGTGACATATTTTGATAACCTGCGATCGATGGCATTAGCACAAAAAGCGGTTACACAAGATAGTAGAACGGGGCATCCAAATCTTTCAACTTACACATCCCTTTCCTGCATCAACGTGAAGTAGCGGAATTCCTCTCTTCGGTCAGGCACATTCGTCTTGACCATAGCATTTCCTTCCTTGCCTGGCTTGTTACAACCACGTCCTAGCCAATGTTCCTTGATAGACAACTCGTAGCCGCTCTGTTTGACTGAGTTCTTGGCCAGCTCACACATATCAACGGAATTGAGTTTGTAGATCTGAGCTGCAACCGCGTATTCCTCAATCAGTGGCTCCTTGGTGAACGCAAACTGTAGTGGATCGTCTGTAGACAACGACACGTTGAGGCCCCGCTTGAAATACTGGTGGAATGGGTTCCGTTCATAGGCCAGGAAAAGAGCGTTGTTACTCAGCGGCGACATGGCGATGCCAATCTGATCTAAGTAAAACACATACTGAAGAAGGGGCACTTTGCGAAGAAGCAGTCCGTGACTGATGCTGTGACAGCACAAGGCGGCGACAGCCAAGTGCTCGCTGTCACCCGCCTCTCCACAGTGAGGTCGCAAGACAAAGGTGTTGAACCCACGCCTCTTGCGCCAGTGGTTCAAGGATGCCAGGTTAGAGAAGAGGTAGTAGATCCAGTAGCTGTAGGGAGGGTTTTGCTTAGTGTCCCAGACCTTTGGCACGGGGAACTTCTTGAAGAGTCGGCGTTCAACCTTGCTTTCATCATCAACACTATCGAAACCAATGACCCGTTGCAGGAAAACATGCAGCTTTGGGTGGCTCGAAGGGTCCTTGGTGACCTCGAAGAGTGGCTGGAAGACATTCTTGACCACCTGTTCAAACGTCTCCATCAAGCCACTAGCTTTGTAGACGTCGTAGAGGCGGGGAATTTGAATGAGCCAGCGGACGTTGTGCGAGAAGAGCTTGTTGTCAACCACCCAGGCGGCGAGTTTGTCCCACTCGTCTATGGATTTACCATAAATTGAGATGCGCCACTCAACCATCTGGTATTTACTCGATTCAAGATCAGAGATGACTTCTTTGGTGATTTCAGCCAGGTAACGGCCATGGATGAAGTTGTCCGTCTTGAGGAAGATTGTACGGAGACGCGATTCTCCAACCGGGTTGTACTTCAGATTGAACTTGTCAAACCTATGGAACGAATCGGTGTGAGCCTGCAATAGTCAGTGGTGCGTGACTTAAAGATCGCGTTCTACAGAGGGGTGGCCTTACATGCATATCCAGAGTGTCAATACTCAGGTCATAGGCAGTCAAATTGATACTGGCGAACACCTCGGCCAGAGTAAGATGTCTTCCATCACGGAATAGCACTACTTCGTTAGGGAATTTCTTCATCTTACTTTTGATAAAACGCAAAAGATGTTTCTGGTTCATACACGCAGAATGGTGTACGTGAGTGTCGACCTTTCGAACGTTGTAGAAATCTCGATGAGGAACTTTCTTACTGTCGGCCGTTTCTTGGTACTCGTTCAATAGGACATAGAGATTGAACTTCCCTTCAAGGTACTGTAGACGTCGGAATGCGAAGCTCTTGCTAGGCCCGTCGGATGAAACGTTCAAGATATCATCCAAATCCATGTAGAACTCTCTGATGGTCGGGACCTGAATTGCTGGCTCCTGGGCATCGTTCTCAAATACTTGATAGACACCGCTGTCATCGAGCTTGTACGTAAGCCCATCATCGCCTGGCAATGGCTGTAAGTCAGCCATGTCGAAGTCTTCTCCAACGTCCTGGCCCGGCTTTCGCCTCCTTGTCGATCGCTTATTTTCATGGTGATCATGCGATGGCTCTCCGGGGAAGGATCCAGCCGCATCCCTAGTACCATTCAATCCAGTGTTCTCTTGGCCAGGAACATGTTCAGAAGTATCTGCTTGGTGTCGTGAGGATTGCTGCCATGCTGGCTCAGGTGGGGGAGGATAAATCTCCCAGTTTGGATCGTCTCTTGGGTTATCGTCGGGACCCTGGTTGGAAAGCGTAATGTATTTGCGTCTGAGATCCAAGATTCTCTGGATGTCCTTCGAGATGGCGCTAAGTTCAGACGTGATATGAGGTTCGGTATCGAAGAGGCCGCCGGAAGGTAGACCATTGCTAGAACCATCAGGAAGATGTGGATCGTGGACTACTTGGCCTGCATGAGGAACGGCAGAAGGATAGCCAGGTGGGAACGGTGCAGGATGTACCTCGAGCTTTGTAGGTGATTGAGTGAAACCCGACGAATCAATGGCAGGATTCGGCATCTCAAAGCCTGGCGGGAAGGAATCCGCACGGCGGCCATTCGTATCCAACACCAAAGAATCGGCGCCATACTCGGTTGCAGGACGAGAACCAGAAGCCAGGAAAGGGCTCTGGGGTATAGATTGAATGCCAGGCCCAGCACCGCTTCTTGCATCGGCCTTGTTTCGATGGTAGAAGTATTTTGCGTCTGTCTGGCTCATTTGACGCTCAGCAACAGGATCGTAGAAGGTCGTTCGCTTGGGCAAGTCACGAAGAAGCATCCCATCTTCGAGCTCCTCGACGTCTTCGCCGGTGTGCGAGCCCGCATCGGAATCTGCATCTTGATGCAAGGCGCCATAGCTGGTTGCACCAGAGTCTCTAGCCTCGTCTACCTCCTCATCTGACTCTCGTGCTCGTACATCGAGCGCGGTTGATTCGCCTTCTTCGAAGATAGGACCGCCTATGAAATTTACTCGGTCAGCAGGCTTGTCAATTTCTGCAGTCGATATCGAGAGGACGACCTGTAATATCAAGCTGGGCGCGACGGAGGGGCAGGGTAAGCTGCGAGATACATACCGGCCATGGCGATTCGTTGACTCGATAGCAGATATTTGGTATAAACAATGGTAGAGTAGCCAAACCACCTAACTCCTTTGATTCAATAATAGGTTCTAGATTCTGTAACCGACTTTGGATATAGAAAGCAGTATAAAAACAGAAGCGGGGGGGCACTCGAAAGCGTGCCCGCAGTAAGAAGAAAGTAAAAGTAGCCCGTGAGAATGAGAATGAAGTACAGCATGACGGTGTGACACGCCAGGGTTGTTAGCGCTAGCGGGTCGTAGTGGAACAGTGCGTCGGTGCATTGCATGCGGTAGGGGCTTCGGGGGGGTTTAGAGCTCCAACCAGCTAAACTTGTTGAGGCATCTGCTTCGGTAGAACTGATAGGTACTGCATTTTTGTCAAAGAAAATCCTATTGCTTTTACGGGAGAAATTTTGTGATTAAAGAGAAATATCAATTCAGAATGGACTTATTAAAATCAATGGTATCCATAGCTCAGTCACTGGATCAAGGGTATCAGTAAAACAGTCCATTGCTATACGAGTCTAGAAATCCAACCTTCAACTTCCAGAGATAGGCGTCTTGGACACACGCCGGAGACCTCCCTGTAGATAGAACGGAAGCCGCCGAATCCCAACAGAAGCCCAGATATTATCCCTACTCCTTAGTTGCATCACTTCAAAAAGACACTCTTCTTTACTCCCGTTGCTAGATAGCTCCTATTGAATAGGACTAGCACTGCAAACAAGCAGGATACATGATAATGACACGCATTTGACCAAGACAACCCTCAGTTTATCCCAGCGCTATGGTAAGTACACAGAACATACTATATGAACGTCCTCATGTTCTACTCCACCGAAACCCGGAGTTTGGGATCTAATCCCTAAACCATCATGAGCGTGTTCCTGCATCCGCACCCTTGGATTAAATCTCGGGTCCCACCTGGGAGGAGACCCTGGTTAAAGTAGAGCCTTTGTGTTTGTGTTGGTCCGTGGAACGTCAATATTGTCAAGGGTGTCGTGCCGTTGAACTTTGCTTCAATATTCATATGTTAATTGATAACGCGTCTATTCCAATTGTGACGATGAAAGCTACTTTATAGCTCGAAGAAACCCAGCCCTTGTTATCCAGTACCTACACCTGATAGAGAAGAAAAATACTGGTGATCTAGACAATCAAAAGAAGAAGCCTCTCCCACACGAACTACCTACGTTAGTTCATATGTTAGGAGGCCAGCTTCTGGTACTGAAACCGTCCTTGGAGTTATAAGCAATGTTGTCTCCGTCCAGTCTTTCCAGATCAACACAAGATTGTCCAACAAGCACCGATAGCGATGGAGGCACAAGTCTGGACCGGACAGCCCTGTTTCGTTGACCGCCTGAGGAATAAAACAGTTTACGAGACATTTCTGATTACTCAGGTACCTACCTATATGCTTATTCATATAGATTTTGTCATTTAAACGGGAGAATTAGAGCTATCGGCGTCGGGAATGCAGGCTACTCGGACAAAACGTTCTTAGACTGTATTGGAGAACATATCATGGGAGTAAGTCTTCTTTCTTTGGTGTACAGTTCAAAAGCCTTCTTCTAAGATATGTTAAATGGGGTTTACAATGTCCTGTATTAACTTGGGAGGATCATGCATATACTGCTTGAATGGCATAGTACATACTGTACTGCACATAGAAGAACCTGGCCACTTAATCGCTGTGTTATGTAATTTTTAACATCATACCATTCCATCGCTCTCACTAAAGAGTGTCGGTCAACATCATAGTTGCCTGTATACAACACGAGCAGCAGAGTCCGCCACTAGAAGCCCTTGTTTCCAGCTAGTAGATATTACATGTTTACGTGAGGTTGAGAAGACGTCTAGATTTTCTATCATATTCATAGTCTTCGATGGGCTTCTCACATTAGTGTATAATGTAACAAAAAAACCGAGATAATGACCTCAATAACATAGCAGTCATCCACAGACAGACACCAAATCCTCCCCAGTATGACATAATAGCCCTTCTATAAAACCAGATGCGCCATCTATACACCGGTAAAATTGCGATAATGCAGTCATGTATGCAGATGCTGTAACCTTTCTAGTTTGCCTTCTGATCGCCAGCAGGAGTTTCCTTCTCCACGGGTGCCTTCTTCCGCGAGCCCACCGAGTAGAGTCCGCCGGCACTGAAAACAACGATAGCGCCGAGTAGCGTGCCAGAGGCTAGCTGATTGCCAAAGAGCCAGATGCTCAGTAGTAGGCTGACAAGCTTTCGGATGTTGAGAACAATGGTGACGGTGAGGGCCGTTGATGCGGCTGCCAAGAGGTTAACGCCTCGAATACATGCGTACTGAGTTAAAACATTGGTCAAGAGGAAGACAATTTGACTGGGAACCGTAAACTTGGATGCTGTGAAGCCTAGAACGCCCGGCAACTGCATCGGTGTGCTCGTCATGAGATGAGAAAAGGTGCGGGCCATTGAGGGCGCGAAGGGCAAGAATAGTGGCAAGGAAAGGGCATGCGAGTAGAAGAGATTCTCCTTCCACTGGGGGCCGTATTTGGCGTAGGTTGCCTCTGTGTAGAGACCCATTATAGCAGAGAGAACCTGGGCTACAAAGAGGATCAAGAGTCCAGTGCTAAAGGCTGGACGACCACTGCTCTCACTTGTGCCCTATCATTGAGCAATGTTAAAAAGACTTTCTGTTGGTAATCTGGAGAAGAGAAGAAGACGCCTACCTTGGCCTGGGCATCGGACCATGCGGCGAGAATAACGCCAAGTGTCAACAAGAAGACAGCAACAACCTGGGTTTGAGAATATCTCTTGCCAGAGAGATAGCCTGCAGCCATGGTCGTGATACTTCCACCAGATCTGAGGATGATGTGAACCGGAACTGAGATATCATAGCTGAATGCGTGGTTGTTGAGGAGGTTGATGGTAAAAAAGAGAACAATGTTGAAGATCCAGCGACTTAAAGGGACTTTGTTGGGTGTGAGAAAGAAGCGACTATTCCAGTCAAACTGGGCGACGAACCCTGTAACTGCGACGAAGAGGAATTGTACAAACGTCAACAGAGTTCCTGTAGGATATTGCACGTGTTAGTCAAGGGATGATGCACCTCAGTCTGGTACGAAAGATGTGAGAGTATGTACCACTGGCCGGTTCAAAGCTATATATCCAAGTCAGCCGTGTTAATAAAATTCGGAGTGCTTAAAATTCAGACTCACTTGACAATAGCTTCAAGAGCATACACCTATAAATGGCGACATCTGAGTCAGTGCCTACATGCAAACGCCAGCGGAGGGGACATTCAGAGTGGTAACGTACGTTGGAACAGCATCCCCCAAAGATCAGACTCAACATAACACCAATCGTCAGCAATGAAGGTGCAACCTCATGAGCCACCAGCTTCGCAATGTGCTGCGTTATTGACGATGCCGGTCCATGCTCCAAATCTTCAGCGGTCGACTCGCGTGAGGCGCCGTTGCGATGGACCGAGTTCCCAAGGACCGGCATGGCGGGCGTCCTCTTTCGGAGGGTTTGCGAAGGCATTTCTGGCGCCATTGCTGTGGGGATGGGAGGTGTAAATAGCAAAGAAAGAAGAAGAGACAATGCTATCCCTCAACAAAGGGCTGCTAAAAAAACGAGGCTGAGTCAAGGTATTGGTGTTGCCCTTGTGTCATTTGCGAGGTTATGCAGAAGAGATGTGAGGATGAATGTTTGGAGGCCAGATAGTACTCCATACCAACCCAGAGCAGTCCAGGGGTATCACACTACCTGCTCGATTGCCGAGGCTGGCGTGGGATCAGTGGTACCGGGTACATGAGACTAGCTAGCGTATTTCGTCCTACTCTAACACGTACTGGACCTACCTTGGTACCAAGTGGTGTCGGATTCGAGATGATGGCAGCTCACCCGCCTCAGATAGTAAACAGCTGAGCCCTGCATCTTGATGCGGATCGCGTATTGGTCAAGAACAGCCCGAGCAATATTCCATATTGCTGTTTCTGTCACGTTAAATATCGCCCTGCATCAACTAAGCCTGCTGTCATCTGCCAGCCTCCCTTCAAACTCCATAGACCGAATCAACAACGAATAATCACCTCGAACTTCGTCTAGATCGCGCCTCATACATGAGTGGCATTTCTTTGATTCTCGATAGTCTCTTTGTTGTTTCTGCTACACGTGGCGACCAAACGCCGACCTATGCATTCGTTCACCTCCATCTCATGTGGCTCTTCCTGCTCGTTCATTCGCTTGCTTTATAGATGGTCATCATACAGCGCCCAGCCTGGCTTTAGAGGCCACATCCAAGGGGCCTTGCCCAGCTCTCTTTCCGCATAGCATTCGCTCCAAGCAGTGCTGATGCACCATGCTTTCGCTTCTATGTATAATAAGCTGCATTGATCCGTATTACCATATCCTGCACCATCGAGATGCCACGTTGTGCCCAAGCAGAACTAGGCCAATCCCAGCATGGCGGAGATGGAGGTGTCCATATCCTTGCTGCTTCAACTTCCACCCCCGGCCACGCAACTTCCTCGTTTAACTGCCCTGCGAGATGAACGCCGCTGCCGTGGTCTACAGTGCTGAGAAGACAAAGAGCTGTGACAATGTGTTAGTCGTTATTGACGCCTGTAGCCCGTGCATCTTGGATTTACTCACGTTGTTCGTAGCTGCAATGGCAATGCTGTCCTCGAACGGATGCCAGCTCATGTGCAGGATCTTTTTGTTAAAATCGATCTGGTCCGCATCTGTCTCCTTACGCATCCGCTGACCCTGACCTCCTGGGCTGCCAGCTCTAGAGCCGCCCTTCTTACCATTGGTTGCTGTCGGGCTTGCTGATGAGTTGATCGGTGTAGGCACTCCAACCTTCTTTGCCTTAAAAGCTGACTTATCCGCCTGAAGAACGACCTCGACTTCCTTGTCAGGGTCCGAAGGATAGATCATGAAATTGTTGTTGTAGCTGCCCGTCATAACGTTCTTGGCATCGCCTGAGAAGACGACCTCGAACTTGTCAAATATACTATCGTTCTCGTAAGTGTCGCACAACCGTGGTCGAAGGTGCTCGTGAATCGGTATCGTCTTGACAGGCTGCCGCTCCATGTTAATATCCCAAATCTTCACCGTGAGGTAATCACGAGATAGAATGTATCGGCCATCGTGCGAGAATCGAACGTCAGAGATGGAAGATATGATTTCAGAAAAGAAGGATCGCGATGAAGGATCTTCCTCTTGTTCAAATACTAGAAGGGGTCAGCGAACCTATTCAAACGCAAGAAAATCCACCAAAAACGGGATCCACAAACATTTAGCGTGCTGATCGCATAGAGCACTCTCTCGCATATCTGCAAGCTTGATGGTTCCCTTGGAGCTGGCATACATGAACCAGTTGCAGCTCATGGGGTGAAACTCGGCAGCCGTGATGACTTCGGTCAGCTCCTCCATGTTGGCAGGCTTGATATCAACAATGTTGAAGCTCTGGTCCTGGATATTGAGGTTCCACAGGTTAATCCGCAAATCATCACTGCTGATAAAGGTCTCCCCGTCGCTGTTCACGGAGATGCTGTTGATGTGGTAGGCGTGTGCGTTGGCGTATGTTCGGCGTGGTACGGCGGCGACAACCGTATCGTGATGTGTAAGCCTAGGCAGCTTGAGGTCGGCAGCATTCCTGAACTGATGGGAAGGTAACGGTTTAGGAGCGCCGCCACCACCGGCAATGTTTCCAGGTGTGACATCGTGGGAGAGGTTGTTCTCGGCTACAACCTTGAGCGACTTCTCAAAGACCTTCCATAGCTTGATTGTCTTATCATTGGTAGACAGCAGGTAGTGTGATGCGTTTTGTCGTCTGCACCACTTTATCTTGTTAATCTTTTCTTCGATCTCGAGTGACTTTAGGTAGTCAAATTCGGGCTCGTGCGACTGAAATTCGGTGTGAAATTTGTACTCGCAGGTTTTTTTCTGCGTTTGAGATTAGCAAGGAGTGGGAAGCGCGACGCCGGGTATAGGCGACACACAAGGGCGTTGTCTGATGATGACATACCGTCTCGTTTCGTTCAAAGAGCACCACTCTACCGCCCTTGTCGCCAGTAGCGAGATAGTTTCCGGTGTGGTCGAACTCAACGGTCGAGATAATGTCGGCTGTGTGGAAACAAGATCGGCGGTCAGCATATCAAGCTGGGAGCTGACCGTGAGGGGGATGGGAGACGACATACCTTCGGTGATGTCCTCAACATCGCCCTTGTCACCAAAGCACCTGGACACGAGAGCTCAGCATCAAACTCCAAAACATAACACAAATATTCAAGGTTTATAATAGGTATATGACATACTGTGTGAATTTCCACGTGGGTGAGTTCGCTTCGCTATCAACCATCTTGTTGAGCAGCGAGGGCGGGGATTAGGAGGGGTTGAGGTTGGAGTTCGAGGGAGGCAAAGGGAAGAATCGTGAGCTGTGGGAGTGGCGGGGCCAAGGCGGAGGTGAGGATAAATCGGAGCCGAAAGCTTGGGGTGTAATGAAACCTCCTGGCGTGGGCGATGTGAAAGGAGATGAGTTTTGCGGATGATGCAAGCTGCAGTGGGACACGCCTGGTCTTGCGGTGGGCAGATTGCGGTGGTGTCGTTTTTGAATATCGTCTTTTTATCGGCGCCGCAGTGGGGTCTAGCAAGATATCGCCGCAGTGATTGTGATCTATGAAGAAGCCGTCGTCCAAAAATATCTCTTATCGAACAGCAGGTAGCAAGGCAGGAAAGTCGGAGGTAGGACGGTGGATGATGATGTTGAAATGTCGGCAGGCGGCCAAGGCTGAAGAAAGATGGTGGTGGTGGTGTTGGTACGTGGTGGAGGTGGATGGACAGAAGCAGCGGAGAGCGGGCCAAAGAGATGAGGGAGGAGCACAGCGAGTGGAGGGAGCTGGAGCTGGAGGGAGAGTGCTCTAACGTAGGTAGAGTCTTGCCTGTGCTTGCTTATGGAGAGTTACTGTGGCTTTGGTATCCGTAACGGTGAGCTACGTATGTCTGTAGTCGAGGCCGCAAACGTGACGCGGTTCTTTGTGATGAGGGGAGATCAAGGATGAGATGGGAAGTGACGCAGCAGATGCCGGAACTCAAAGGTCAACTCAAGCTCAGTCTGGCCCAGTTTGATTTTGGGTTGGCCTGGCCTGGTTTGGGCTTGGCTGCCACTGGGATGAATGATGATGGATGGACGGGACAGGTTATGGTGGACCCCCGTCAGTTTTTTGGGGGAGGGGGATTATTTTCAGGTTCCTAGGGTGCCCACCTAGCAGGTCCTAGGGTGCCCACCTAGATACATAGATGGGTAACCTCACTATAACCTCTAGGTAGGTACCTAGAGGTAGGTAGGTAGGTATGTAAGTAGTACTGTGGTTTACTGGAGAGCTTACAGCTTTACCTCGGGGTTAGACGCCATCATTGGACTAAAATCGATGACTTAACACATCAACCCAGCTGCTTTTTGCCTGCGTCGATGACCCCAACAGCTCACCCAAGCCAGGCTTAATATTTGTTGTCAATGACATTAGGGTCTTTTCTACCCAAATGGCCTTTATGTCTTGTGCTTTCAATTCTATACCTGCACATCAAATTCATTCAATGTGAGGCGGCAGGATAAGGCAAAACATTCGATCGGTAGAACTCAATGACTAAAGTGGGGGAGCTTTTTGAGGTTCCCTCCCTGATAGTTACGTATACCTGGCTCTCAATGCAGCAGCGGGGGACCCCTGGGTTCAATATGCCTTACTTGCAATGGGTGGTGTACAGTCATCCAACTCTGGGCTTATATGGAACCTCGAATCATCGTCAATCAATGATTCAAGGTAAATTGCTTTAACAGCCTCAGCAGAGCTCGGTTGCTCACAAGAGCCACTTCAGTGTAAACTCCCGAGCGGGGCATCATCGGCTTTAACCTATCTCGGGCATCCGATGCCAAGCTCAAAGTAGATCTACACCCGCTCATCCGTCTGGGGACGTTTTGACATGTGCTCCAGTTCAACCTCATATACTACTCTCTGTTATAGTTGATCAAATTTTAGAATGCCATGACTGGAATAATCTACCCGGCATCTTCCTCAAATCCCCACCCCATCTTGAGGCCACTACACAGAGCTTGATATTGCAACCAGCGCTTCTTCTAAATACGAATAATTTACACCATACGCCCAAAGCCACATGCAAGATGAGCAAAGACGACAAACAACCACCAAACCCAACCGAAAGCAACAAGAAACCCACGGATTCGAAAGGAAAAGCCAGAGATACAGGCGTTGAAGACTCTGATTCTATCATCAATCGCCTTCAGGCTTCCGGTAGACAAGCTCTCAATGCCTTTGGCACAGGTCCAGATCTAAGTGGTCAATCGCCGGGGGGGAAAGCCACCTCGGAGGCCAGCAGTATCGGCAGGGTCTCTTCGAGCACAGGTGAGGCATTGTCGCACAGATTACGCTCTGCAGCCCAGAGCGGATCGTTGCGTTCGCAAAAGGATGTTGACTCTGGGGCGTCAGCGCAAGCATTCAACGACTTTGTCAGTGCCGACACTACGTTAGAGGCTGAAGGTCTTGGTCAATATGGATATCGGCAGAGCCAGAGTTACGACCTTCCAGATTCACGAAGTAGTGCGGTTAGTGAGCAAGAGAAGCTAGACGGTGCTGCTGTTGTCAGTCTCCTCGACGGTCCATCCGATGAGCTTGATGCTGTACTCGTTGGAGCTGAAGAACCAGATGCCGAGAACCAGGGTCTGACACCAGAAGCTGCAGCCAGGCTTCGAGAAGCTCTATTCCCTGCGAATTTGAGTTCTTCTTATGTTCGTTGGGACAGTCTGCTCAACTTCAACCCTGACTTTTTAAGCCAGCCGGGAGCCGAGGCAGAGTTCGAAAGACAACTCCACCTAGGCACAACCGATACCGACGAAGCAAGAATTGCCTGGGTTCAACAATGGGGCAATGTACTGACTGGGTATACTGACCATGTTTGGGGCGACTTGGAACCGTTGATAGCAGAAGCTCGAAGAGAAGTTGATGAGCTTAAGGCTCAACGTTCTGAAGCTGCTCCGGAGACAAAGGCGCTGGGTCGGCTGCGCCAGATTCTTGCCCACGTCCGAGGATTTTGATGATTTAAGGTTAATAATAGGCTTTCAGCACATACCTTCTTATAACAAGTGTAATGCAAATCCTAGTATCTCAACAGCTATAAACGAGACAAGCTTGGACATGGATCCTAGCTCGGTGATAGTGATAGTAGGGTTGCTCAGCAACGGACTCAATGACCAATGACATCATTCTACACCGGAGTCCGCTCGGTAGGTACCTACCTAGGTAGCTTATGTACCTATGAATTAGGAATAGGAGCAGACGAGGGAAAAAAAAGAGCAACAGAATCTCATTGGGTTCTTTATGCTTAACCGACCTGCAGTAGAACGGAAAACATCTCAGCCATCGCTTATCCCATCCTATCCAGTATCGGCGTGCGTAAGCCTCGTTCTTAGTTTGCTTCTTCCTTCACACGATCACCATGCTGAGTTATAGCTGCCTCTGGCTCGGCTTTGTCGCAGTCTCAACATCTGCCCAGTATATTCCAGAGGTGCAAGCATTAGCAACGCAAATTCACGCTCCAGCATACATCCCTCCTGCGTCTGTTATCTTCAAGCGCCAGGACTCATGTCCCGACAACACATTTCGCTGCTCTGAGGAGCTTGGCGAGCGATTCAGCGACATCTGCTGCCAGAACGGTCAAACATGTGCTCTTGACGCTGACGATGAACCCGCATGCTGTCCCTCTGGGTGAGTGCCGCTCTACACCTTCCTGATTCCTTGTATGAACAAGCATTCGTTGACCCTGCTCCAGCGCCGTCTGTACCGGTACAGCTCCGGCTACGGCCACCGGCGAACCAACCGCTTCACCATCCTACGTCCCGAACTCATACTTTGTCTTCCCATACGCTGCGACCAGCTTCGAAGACGCAGGTGCATGTACCTCCGCCGTCAGTGCTTGCGATAGTAACTACGATCAATGCATCAACTTTCTCGGAGAAGGCGGTCAATACGCCGTCACCATTGTCGTCCCTGGCGGTGGAGGCACTACGGTTGAGGGCGGTGGACAGGCTCTGGGCCAGTCATCAGCAACTGCAGTCTGCTCAAGCTTGAGCTCCCGCGCTTGTGGAAACGTGACTAGTGAAGACTGCTCTGACTACGGGAACGATGCTTCGTCTTCTAATAAGCTTGGCTTATGGGCTGTTAGCATTGGTGCAAGTATTGCAATGGTGAATGTTCTTGTCTAAAGACTGCAACCCGCTATTCTACGACATTACACCCGCTGTGGGTAGCTAAGGAGTATATCGGCCATCGATGTCGGCTATCCCGAAGCTATTTCTCTTGAACTCTGGATTCGGCTCTCAGGTCCAAGCGCCGGTCAAGCAGTTCATGCGGTGATTGTATCAAACTAGGCGTTGATTTTCCATCATTGCACTTATAGGAGCGGCATATACATTTTCACACGAAATCACGAGGATATTGACAACAACGAGAGCGAGCGACTATCTTGTTACAACGCATCTGATGACCACTCTTGATTTATGTAACTGGGAGCTATGAAGCGTGCTGATTTCCGTGTATATAGGGTCAGTTTGGATTTGATTGAATGGCTGATGCTTTATTTATTTTACGGGTTTTACATATAGAAGAATAGTAATGAAAATCTGAGCGAATTTTGTCGTGGTCAGATCATTCTACTCATTCCACTTTGAAGATAAAGATCACGGCATAGGCAAATCATAAACATAACTTGACCAGACCTGCAATGTGTTGCCATTACTTGTCTTGCTTTTAGTTGTGTATCCGTAGTACTACCGAATGCTCAATGGACACACACATTGCTGGGTCCTAAAAATCTTAAGGTTCCGGGTAGGGCTGTTGGCGCTCAACAATTCGACTCCGCTGAGAATAGAATCTGCAGTTTAAGCAAGGCTCTGTAGACAACATTCAAGTGAGAAAATATCACTTGGCCCGCAACCAAATACTTGTTGTTCAAGAAATCATTCGCAAATAACTCGTCATCATGTCTCAAGTACAGCTTCTTGTCATGGCCTCGGGCAACGGCTCCAACTTCCAGAACATTCTGGATGCCTGCGCTGATGGTCGCATACCGAATACCCGTGTCTCTAAGCTCATCGTCAACAAGAAGACAGCCTACAGCATCCAGCGAGCAGAGAAATCTGGCGTTCCATATGAATATTTCAACCTCGTTGCTCACGGCTATCTTGCAAAGGGAGAGAAAGACTCTGACAAGGTCAAAGAAGGCCGTGCTCGCTACGACGCTGACCTGGCGGCCAAGATCGTCGAGGCAAAGCCCGACATGGTGGTTCTTGCTGGCTGGATGCACGTGTTTGCCCAGTCTTTCCTCACTCCCCTAGAAGCTGCAGGTATCCCTGTTGTAAACCTTCACCCAGCTCTTCCCGGTAGGCAATCATGGACTCACGGCTTCTCGTGTCCAACAGTACTGACACCCTTCGCCATAGGTCGCTACGACGGAGCCAATGCGATAGGAAGGGCCTTTGACGACTATCAGTCTGGTACTCTCGAGAACGGACATACTGGGATTATGGTTCATTATGTTATTGCTGAGGTCGATCGCGGCGAACCTATTCTGACGCAGGAAGTTCCCGTTCTCAAGACAGATACACTTGAGGACCTTGAAGCAAGAATGCATTCT
>JABFAK010000596.1:0-11462 GCA_013266265.1 Fusarium sp. NRRL 66182
GAATAGTTAAGTGAGGGGGGGGGGGTCCTACACCGCCAAAGGCTTGTTGAGAGGCGCATTCACTATTGACAGCATCTCAACAACCAGAAAAGGTCGTTCGTGGTCCAGCCTCCAGCCTCGTGACCAAGTACTTCAGGCAGATGGGATGGATAGATCGTCGATAGACGGAGACGGCTGTTGGAATTAAATAAAGGCTTCACAAAGTGTCTGTCTGGTCTGTGCTGCTACACCTCGGCTATTCATTTACCAGGTTCACCTGTATGTACTCCGTAGGTAGTGATAGATTGATCCCTCGACAAATTCACCAATCCCAACACTGGGGCAGGCAAACCGACGATGGTCAATTCGTGCGTGTGCGTACTGCCTTGCTTGCTTGATTGATTATCGCATTATCAGATCATGTTTCATTCATCTTCCCAGTTCCACGAGCCTTTAATCCGAGATCTCGGATTGGGGACGCTGCTTTAAGAATAGGTAATAGAGCCGGGTATAAGGAGAGAGCGCTTCTTAGGTGCTCGGCAGTGATACTGTAAAGTCACTATTTAGTTATACGAACTTGTGTATATATGTCATCGAGATGCCAATGTTTGAAGATCAAGGCCATGACTCTTGTCTCTGCCATGACTGTGCTTGGAATTGGACGTCATCTTCCAAAGCTGTTGAAAGCTACCATCCACCACCATTAGATGCACGAGGTACCTGATTCGTGCAAGCTGACATGTCTCTTTTTCTTTTTTCTTTCGAGAATGGGGGGATGCTGGACCGAACATGGCATACTATGTATTCAAAGACATGGTCGATGGTCTCTACTATAGTAATCAGTCATAATCATCAATCAACTACAGTACCTACTAACCGTCTAGTCTAGCTAGTTAATAAAACAACCACCAGTCACACACACACTATTTATTCCCAGCCATCAACCACATCCTCAACTCCAACACCCAATCACGGCAAACCCTCTCCCATCTTCAATCCCTCCCAACTCCAACTAGCGCGAGTCCAGCCGAGCGTTTTTCTTTTCCAAGAACCATGTAACGTTAGGTATTCGTGCACTCATAGGTAGATAGTAGGTCACACACACGTTCTCTTAAAGCAGCATTCCTCCTCGGCCAATCAAAACCCTACCATTAGCATTATATCTTCCGGCTTTTACCGGCTACTTGACTGTGATCGATCTCTCTCTCCCCCCCACTCGCACTCTAGAAACCTTCGACGTCAGTGACTTGACTCTCATTGCAGTACCAGGCGATAAACAGTCATCGAAACCCCGCAAACAGCAATCGTTCTGCATACATCACGATACGCACAGAGAGAGACGCATTTTGCTTGTCATATCAAAAGGGACTGGATCCCTTCGTTCTCTGTACAATCACCGTCTTTCGGCTTCACCTTCTTTTCCGAATCGAGTCCAGTCCTGCCTGTCCTACCGACTGACGACCTGTATCATACGCACCAACTAAACGATAGCTCCTCGGCCTAACTCACGATGCCTTCGCAACGCCCATCATACTTCTTCTCCTCTTTCCTTGCCGCCTTCCGTCCCCAAGGCCCCTCCATCTCGACATCCTCCCATAACCAACATCAACAACCAAACAAGCACACCCGTGACACTTCAGCAACCTCCACCACAGCTGCAGCCGCAGCCGCCGCCGCCGCCGCAGCAGCAGCATCCTCAACTGCCACGACCTCATCATCCGCTTCATCATCACATCAACATCATCACCATCACCACCACAATCAACAACAGCCGCAACAACAACCCGCCACATCCAGCGTCGCCATCCGCTCTCCACGCAACGCTGCCTCTTCCTCTTCGCCCTCGACATCCACTTCGCCCAGCAACGGCACCGCCATCCCTATCCCAGGATCATCTGGTCGTCGTGGGAGCGATAGCAGCAGTGAAGGTTTCCGAGATGTGATAGGCGCCGACAAGTGGTATATTGGCGGCCTTACGCCCGGCGGCGAGGAAAAGTTCTTCAAGCTAGGCGTCATTCGCCGTGTGAGGAGTAATGACGGCTTGAGTTTGGATCGTCTAAGCTTATAAGGATGCGAAACACGAATTTGATGAATCACTTTATACGACTGCTGGATGGGAAGCTACAGACGTGCATCAATCACCACATGAGAAGCCCTTACAGTATATAGAGCATTAGGGTCATTTCATGGATAGGCGAGGGGGACTCAACACCAAATGGACTTTACGATTGGGATCGCGGATATGGTACGGCCTTGAGGCCATGGGTACGGGCGGCGTTAAATATCTGGGTTATTTACATGAGGCATCAACGACGTCCCCAAGGATAGTAGGGTCATGTGCCTTCAAGGAGGAAAGTACAAAAAGAGTATTTGCATCTTTCAATCCCCATCTTTCTCCCTTGCCGTGAGTTTACCACATGAATCGCTGAAGCCGCCCATCGTCAAGCAGCGTCCCATCCTCTGCCTTCCACAGGTAAGGCTTACAGAGGAAAATGTAGCCCGTTGCCATGTTGATGGCCAGGAACCAAACTGTCTCAAAAATAAGGCGCGGATCATAGTGCTGAAACTGCTGTATCCATCGCATGGTCTTTGGGTGTCGTGAAAGTCTGGCCACAAAGTCGCTCGGATTGCCATGACCATGGAGTCGCCATGCCGGTGCAAGTAACCTCCACATTGCCCACGGGATGATAAAGTATCGTGGCTCTACTAGCGGGGCTGTCATGAGTGACAACGTCGTGGCTAACAGAAAGATGAGACCAGTCGAAGTGGATGCTGGTACAACAGAAGCTAGAAGAGGGTCCCTTTCTAGCGCTTTGTTTAACAGCTCCTGTTTGGATTCTTCGGGAGACACCTCCTTCGCTTGTTGTCGCGCAAGCCCATCATTTGTGATGAAAGGATGGCTCATGAAAGGAGGTGCATCGAGACATGACGAGCAGGCAGGTTCGTCAACGGCCAAAAACCACTGAGAGCAGCCAGCCATGGTCCCCCAGGTCATCCAGCGGGCAGCAGTGTAGGGTATTACTAGAGCGTACCGAATCCAGGAGGCCCGTCGAATTGTGTATCGGAAGATGTAGAACATGTAATGGCGGTTGTCGGCGAGGGTGAATGGGTGTATGATGGTATTGTAGTGAACAATGGCAATCGAGAGCAAGATGCTCGCGAGGAGGCAGATGGGCCAGAGGACAATCTTGCTGCCAAAAATGAAGCTGGCCAACTTCAGTGCATGAGAGATCTGTGCATTGTTGTTCCTCAGACCATCACCCGCTGAGTCGCTAGCAGAGATACTGCTGGAGACCTGCTGCCCAGATTTCTGGGATCTGCTATCTGAGAACAAGGGAAACGCCGCTGTGGCATCTGTTTCAGGGACCGAGTTATCAGCCGGTCTCTCCGCTTCGGCAGATGGGAGTATCCGAAGCAGGACATTGACAACAGGGAGGGAGTATGGTAGAAGAAGCGGTAGTGAGAAAAAGGCAAAGAACGGCCAGATATAGAGCATCTGGGGGAGATGAATTGTAGCGACATGATTTGATTTGTCTCCTACTCCCAATTAGTAGTTGCGAGCACAATGACTTTCGAACAAGACTTACCAAGCACAACACCTCCGTTCCAAGCCACAAAGGCCGCAAATGAAACGAGAACGGCAACATAGGGGTAAATCTGTCGAACCACGCGGATCGGGTTACACATCGCTGCAACACCAAAGCTTATGACACAGAAGATCACATCTAATCTTCTCATCAGTTGGTTAATTCCAGACCTGCCAATGAACTTGACTTACCGTCTGGCCACATCATGCCCAGCGGCGGGTCATGGATATATCCAAGAGAATATCTCCAGGTATAATGCTTGACACGTTCAATGAGAGTCAGTGTAACTGGCTGCTCAATCCGCTCTGGCTGCAACGTCTTGATGGCGTGGACTGCTTCCAACCCACCCATGTAGACAACCACCCAGAACACATTCGTCTGGCGAAACAGCAATGTAAAAATACCAACAAGTATTGTAGAAAGATCGCTTGAAAACGAGCTTTGATCTCGTCCAAGGCGCCTTAAATGGTTCAAATATGCGGCCAGAACGGCTGCGGTCGATGCAACGTCGGTGTAATACAGTCCAGAGAAGAAGAATAGAAGCGGGAAAAGAGCCATATTGAGCGCAGTATGAAGCGCATACTGAGAAATACGACGAGGTCTGGCCGAGGTGTGCGCCTCATACAGACGTGCCTCGATCTCGTGGCGGCATTGAAGGGCCAAGTAGGCTAGGATCATCAAAGCGACGGCGTTGGCAGCCCGAAGACTCTTTACATCGCAGACATATCCACCAAGAGATCCATTAGGGCGGACTACGCCGGGAAGCAGCAGTGAGAGAAGATAACTAGATTTTGTTCAGCATTAGAATAGGGGAACATCCTCGTGGAGAGACGTACAGGCCTGGCGGCGTCGTGATCTTGTCATCCCATTCCCGAAACCTCCCCTGACAATATTTCTGGGCCTGAGGTATATGAAAGACCTCATCCTACGCAATGTTAGTATGGGGAATAGCTAATATCGTGAGAAAACTTGCCAGGTAAGGTTCAGGGACCAGCGCTGAAACTATGTACAGCCAAGAAAAACAAACTGCAGCAAGGAAGAAAGAGAATGAAGCGGCTAGGCCTGAGTCTATCGCTCTGGGCCTGCTCCAAAGCCAGAACAAAAGAGGAAGCACGACAAGACCGCTTGATGCCGTCCAGAATGACAGTGTTGATGAGGTAGCAAGCTCCATCTTGACAAGTGTTCACCACGGTAATCTGCGATGAGCCGCAAAGAGTTTAGCTGTGAAAAAGGTGAAAACCTCGCATGGTATGTGGAAACCAAGTATTGTCGATAGTAAGAGAAGTAAGCAAGAAAGAACGTGTTTATGTGAAATGAATGGTTGGTTTTGCTCAAGGTTGGTATAAGACGAATGCGCTGTGAAACTAGGAAAAGAGACAGTGTTTTGCAGTAATCGATGTGCACTGTGCTTTCATGAGAAGCCTGCATAGATCATAACGACTGTCTAGGTACCTACCTGGGTACTTTTATAAGGCTCCATCAGCACTTCTGAGAATGAAAGACTATACATTGGATAGCAGTAGTTCTATCAAATCTCTGCATTACACATTAAACTAAAAATAATTTATTCTCATTCATTTCAAGGTTGGCCCAACAGCTCCTAACAACTGAATCGTGAACCAATCACAGGCCGTATATTTCACAGCAAATTCAAGGATCAGAACACGTCTATTTGGAATATCTTATACAAGGAGAGCCGGCACTGGCGCTGAACAACGTCTATCTTCCGCAATCCACCAGTTGATTTAGAAGGGCTAGGCTTGTGGTCAGTATACGGCTTCAGTGGCTCGGAACATGCGCAGAGGACTCACGTTGTCGGCGGGGTGGATCTCCTTTCGGAAGTAACCTCCAATGAAGGGAACCTTCTGCTTAGGAATCAATATCGCTTCCATTCTTCATGATGGATGGATCGCCTCTTACCTGGAGGATGTCGCGCTGCACACGGGGAATGCCGTTGGCAAAGAGGAGGACACCAACAACGGCGGGAGCACCGTACATGGCCAAACGGGAGCCGCTGTCGCCCAGTCAGCATTCACCCGTCATAGGGCAATCAACCGCCGAGCATGTCTGTCAGTCCTGACCCAGAGCCGAGTTCCCTGCGTTCATCATGCCCATCTTAACTGCGGTTGTTCAAGGACCTTGGAGAAACGAAAGGGAAATCGAAGGTAGGACTCGCTCGCATGCTATTGGCTCTCGATCGTGCTCGCTTCCGGAAAATCACACTCACATTCTGATGGCAGACTGGGTGGTGAAGCCAGCGACATTGGGCTGGGAGTGGTATCTGTTCCAGAGCATTAGCCAACGTCACCATTCCATATCCACCGTTCCTCAATCTCAAGCTCATGGTTCGTTCGTATGGCACGGATTTCAAATTCGACGGATCGATACGCGGGCAGGGGCGGTAACGTACTTAGGACCGTAGGCGCTCTTAAATTCCGCCATGCGGATGGGAGTCTATCGAGGATCATCATGTCAGCGAATTGCACGTCAGGTTGAAGACGCTGAGAGCCATTGCCAATTACGGAGAGCCCGTTCTGGCGCCTGTTTCGTAAGGTTTAAACGTACGTAGGAAACCATCTTGAATCGTGGGGCGGTAGAAGACTCGTTGATCGTTCAATTGCTCGTCGATTTCGTCGTCGATAAAAGGTTGCGCGAGTTTGCCGACGGGAAAGATCGGGTTTGTTTGGCCTCAGGCCTGAAAAGAAGCTCTAATCAACCGACCAATAACAACACATGGGTTTGGCCCACTTTGCTTTGAAGCTTCGGCCTGTAGCCTTGCCTTTATTCACCTTCTTCATTCTATCAGCCTGCGCTCAGTTTTAGACGAGCTTGTCATGGACACGTACATAGACAGTCGCTTTGAGCGACTGGAGAAGGCCCTTACGAATTTAATCGACTCAGTCACCAAATATCATCTGTCTGCACCGCAAGCGGCAGAACTTGACGCGGCAGACAAGGAGCTGAGCAAAGGCTTGGAAGAAGGTAGCTTTTCTCCATCGTAGAAGATCATCTCTTCTTGCAACTAACCCAATCTTCAGTACAAACTCATCAGAAAAACTACCTGCGCATTCAGCAGCTCCGCGAGTCTTCAGCAGTCCTCGATGCCCAGATCCGCGAAACCCTCTCCAACCTCGCGACAACCCGCAAGGATATCGTAACGACACACACTACCACATTTCCCGCAGGTCCCAACTACCCAATCGCATACGAAGAACTTCTCAACTATGCCCGGCGCATTAGCAAGACCACCATGCCTCCGGCAGGCACCATTAAAGCCATACCGCCCACGCCAGACGGCCAAACGCCCGGGCCCGATTCGCAGACAGCATCAGTCATGACGCCCTCCGCGCCTCCGTCGTCACAGGTTCAAAGCCCAGCTGTAATGAATGGCACGCCGCACGTGTCTCAAGATCCCGCGACTCAGCAGTCCACCATGTCCGCCAACACCAGCCTCCCCAGCGAGTGGACCCAGTTCCTGAACCCCCTGACCGACCAGATCTTTCTTCCCTGGCCCAATGATCTCCAGCTCGGTGCTGGCGCCTTGGCCGCCAATCAAGTCCTGCTGGAGCAAGGTATCAACCCTAAAGGGTACGATCCTGCTGAAGAGGAAGAGCGCAAGCGCCGCGAGGAAGAGGAGAGGAAGCAGAAGGAAGAGGAGGACCGAATTGCCCAGGAGGAGCGCGAAAAGAAAATACGCGAGGAACGCGAGCGCCAGCGCATCGAACGAGAACGCCAGAGGGAGAAGGACCAAGAGGCGTGGAGGCGCGCCAGTCTGGTTGGTGGCCCTTCAGCTGCTACCGCCGAGCAGAGGAGTCCTACTGCACCTCCTCAGCAAAAGGCCCAGTTCCAGTTTACCAACTTGGATGATTTGGATGACGACGACGACGACGACGACGATTGAGCGAGGCAGATGGAGAACAAAGCATTTTTGATATCTATAACAAGCTTAAAACCACGGAGAACACAAGACTCCCTCCCTCGTCAATAGCCAACACGGCTCAGCTATGCCGGGCCATTCCCCGGTTTCGATACCCCTCTAAATAAAGATTAAGCTACTCCATGCACGCAGCGAACTGATGCAACACCACGGAATTTTATTGCCATGATCTCGCCGCTTCACACTTGGATGCAATGCGAGGCAAGACCTATGGCAAAGGTAAAAGAAAAACCCAGACGCTGGTCGTACAAGTATTGTTACAACAAAACACCACATTCCGTCTCTTTTTCATAAGTCCTTCATCGTGTCTGGTCCATTCTGTCGTAGCATCGGCGTAAGGACGCCTACTTAGTCGATCTTGATGGAGGAGTAAATCTTGCGAACGAACCACCAACTAGCGAAGTAGCCAATAGAGCCTAGGAATAGGTTAGAATTATATGAACCCAGATTAAGTGGAGTGCCTTACCCGTAAGAATAAAGAAGAGGAATGAGATGATAGCACTGTACCCTATATAGAGCACAATACCAGCCAGCCCGCTCGCCCTGACCTTTGTGACAAGGTACAAAAGACAGTTGAGAAAGATGTAACCACCACTCATGCCAGCAGCGAGGAAGGACCTCCACTGCCAGTTGTAGTTCTCAGAGCATAGCAGGAAGTACACCATAAGAATGGTGACAGCAGCGCAGACAACGATCATGAGGCCATAGCAAAGGAAAAGGAAGCCGAACATGTAGTATATTCTGCTGAACCAGATCGAGTTCATGATGAAGAAGAGCTCGACAAAGATGGCACCAAAAGGAAGAAGACCGACAATGAGCACGCTGGGAATGGGCTTGAGGTAAGTGCTCACAGGAGGAATCTGTCGGGGAATCTGGTTGGTGCGGACAGGAGGCTCAAACTGAGGAGAGCGGAATCCAAGCCAGGAGCCCGCAAAGGAGAGAGGGATGGAAATGATGAACCAGATGGCGACAATTACAAGCATGGTCGTGAAAGGAACTGCACCCGATGACTGCTTGGCCCAAAGGAAGAGGTTCAGGAGGAAGAAGCTGGAGAAAACGATACCGGGAACCAGGACGGGGGTTAAGGCAATGTTCAACTTCCAGGCCTCGCCCTGCCAGGCCTTGTAAGTTCGAGCAGAGACATAACCGCCAATGAAGCCCAAGACAGTGTACATGAGAATCATGATTGTTCCAAGGGATCCACGGTTGGAAGGAGACAGGAATCCAAGCAGGGCAAACAAGATGGTACAGCCTGTCATACAGAAAAGTTGAACACCATTACCTGCCAGAACGGAGAGAAGCAGCGGTCGTGAAGGGCTTCTGAAGACATCGCCGTGAACAAGCTTCCAGCCGGAATCCTCCTGGACACCATCCTCGACGACCGAGGTACCGCCAAAATCATCCAGGTCGATCTGATCAAGTCGGTTGTACCGAGCAATATCCTTCTTGAGAGCGCGAACCAGGATTGACATGACAGTAAGAACGAGGATAACAACGATGATGGCAGTATCGATGAGCCAGAACCAGTGAATCTTGGGATCAAAGACGTGTAGATACTTGTCCCATCGAGTAGCCCAGGCAGTCTCAGACTTGCGCCAAAACACGCTGTAGCTGAAAGCCACATGTTGCTCCTTGCCAGTCAAGACAATGGGCGGGTGATTGGCGCAGTCAGCTTTGCCGCCATACTCCTTGGAACTGGGCTGCACGATCACACCAACAACTCGACGCTGGTTGGGATCTTTGTTAACCTCGTGGTACTCGACGACAATTTGGTAGTGGTTGTTGAAAAGGACGTTCTCGTCCTTGTCGTCCTGGCCCAGCAAGAAACGCGGGTTGTAAAAGGTAGTGCCAGTCAATTGATCAAGCACTTCTTGGCCAGCAGGCAGTCCATCCACCAGCCATTCCAAGCTGTATCCTTGCTCGATGCGAGTTTTGACAAAGTTGACCGATTTTTCCGGGTACGTTACTTCGCAAAGGGGTTTGCAGGTTTCGTTCTGGCCCATGACAAGTTCAAAAGGAGAGGTCATGATACGGTCTCCGAAGAGAATACTGCCGAGACTTTCTGACACATATTGAGGACCACCTTCAGGTCTGCAAAATTGAAAAGCAGGGTGGTAGTAGTCGTATGAGACAACGGCGTGCAGTCGCGGGTCTTGAGAGCGGTCGACAGGCTTGATACTGTTGACGTAAAGAGGGACCTTGTCACCCTCCTTGTAGGTAGTTGGGGCGACACCGGGGAGGTAGAAGGCGGAGGTGAGCTGAGGTATAGCCAACAACGAAGTAAGAAGCGCCGTTGAAGGCGCAAAGTCTCGAAAATGCATGTCGAAAGTTAGATCGTGCGCGGACCGGCGAAGCCGATAAAAGGAGCGTTGCGAAAGCTAAGATGGGTGAAGCTGTCAGGTAAAGCTCCTTGTTAGCTGACGACGACTTGCGCGCGTCCCGCGATTCGAGAGCGGAGAGACGTCAGAAACAAAAAACAAGCAATTTTTCGAAAAGCTGTTTAATGGCTTTGGTGTTCTTTGATCGATCGATGATATAAAGGATAGTATGGTGAATCAAACCAGCAGAAGAGCTGCGAGAGTGAGACGTTAAACAAGGAGCTTCATGGCACTTGCTCTATTCACTTATCTGGCCAAGTTCCAGACGAGATAGTGCGGCTTAGTCAGGGGATAAGCCACTGAGCATCCCCTATGATCTGCAGAGCGCGTGGCGTCGGTGGCTTAGTCACGGGAATGTCTGGCATTTGTGGAGTTCAAAGCCAAGAGTGCCCCGCTAAAAAGTTGAAGTGCTCCAAACTTTTTGACAAGACAACTTTTCGACTGTCTAGAGATTTACCATCTCTGGCAACCAAACGAAAATGGCAGCCCCTACAACATTACCGGCATTACTGACGTCTTTGGCTCAGTCTCTATCTTCAGCGCTCGATGTCACTCCCAATATCGCTGCCATTGAGCAACAAAAGGATGGCATTTCCCTCCTCGACGTCAAGAACGAGCTTCTCCTCTCATATCTACAAAACCTCGTTTTCTTGATCCTCCTCAGGCTGCGCAACTCGAAATCAGACTCTAAAGATGCAGATGACGACGAGCCCGGACTTGATGAATCTGTTCGAGCAAAGCTAGTAGAGCTACGACTTTATCTCGAGAGAGGAGCGCGGCCCTTGGAAGAGAAGTTGCGCTTTTCTATCGATCAATTTCTCCGAACGGCAGATGATGCAGAGCGCGAGAGGAAAACAAAAGAAGCCCAGCGCGAGGCGGGATCAGACTCTGGAGAAGATGATTCTGAGGATGAGGAGGAGGCGAACCCTGAAGCATTCTCTCACAAGCCAGGGCTTGGCAATTTTGCTGAAGATGTTGCTGGCCGCCGCGCGGAGCGGGATGGTGGAGCTTCAGGCGTCTATCGCCCACCTAAGAGAGACCGTCAAACTATGGAGGCACCCCAACGTCGCGAAAAGTTCGATCGTCGTCCTGGCAAGTCCCATACAATGGAGGAGTTTGTCGCTTCAGAGCTTTCCACTGCGCCCTTGGCCGAGCCCAGCATTGGTACTACAATTGTCCAGGGTGGCCGCAAGATGAAGACCGATGCCGAGCGAAAGGAGGAGGCGGAGCGCCGAGAATACGAAGAGATGAACTTTACACGTCTTCCCAAGGAGAGCAAGAAGGATCGAGCTCAAAAGGCAAAGCAGGCTGGCCGCAGCGGTCGCATGCAGTTTGGCGGCGAGGACTGGCACAATCTTGGAGAGGGTGTCGACCGAATCGATCGCCTTACCAAGCGCAAGCAATCGGGTGGTAACGTTCGCGCGCTGCTGGATAAGAGCCGGAAGCGTGGAATCGACACGACGGATGGACCTCGTGGAAGCGGTATGGGAGGTGGCATTGGAGAGAGGTTCAATAAGAGAGTCAAGGTTTTGGAGAGTGGACGACGCGACCGTGGCAAAAATCGATAGATGCTGTGGAAAT
>JABFAK010000599.1:0-28504 GCA_013266265.1 Fusarium sp. NRRL 66182
CCTCTTTCCTGTTCCATGCCTCTTTCCTATCCCATATCCTTTCCCCTCCCTCTTCCCCAAGCCTCATTCAACTTCTTCATCTTCTACACACGCAAAGATGGCACCTAATCACAAGAGGCAGAGCCTGGCCGAAGGGCCCTTTGACGAACTCGAGATGGAGGACCCTGAGAATCTTGGACGATCCATTCGCCAAATGATGGCGTCAAGTCTTTGCTCCAAGAACTCCCTACGAGTCAAGGATGCGACGTTTACGATCAACATGGGCCATGATTACGATTACAATATCCTTGACGGGATGACTCCTGATCAAGTACATCTCGAATTTCGCAACCACATCTCCGATGTCGCCGACGGCCTGCAAAAGCTGCACAAGGAGAAAGCCCTGGACGAATACTTCATCGAACAACTCACTCAGATGGTTTATGGATCCAACATGATTGAGATGACTGGAGGGGGTATCGATGTCACGGTCAAACTTTGTCGAGCAATTTTCGAAGGAAAAGAGGTCCCGGAGGAAATCACAGAACGTGACCCCGAGTACGAACATCTCAAACTTCATCTATTGAGCATGAAGCTGCCCTGTGAGCATAAAGAGGTCCTCAGAAGCCGCCGGGAGATCTTTCAGCACGCCCAGGCAGCACGATACATGATCGAGGAAGTTTGTATAAACGGCAAGGACCTGACTAAAAACATCATTCTGGAAGCACATTGGATCCTGACCCAGAAGATCGATATCGATGACAAAACACCATGGACTTACTACAGTGGCAGATACCGAGATTGGGCGGTTAGATGTGGTAAGCATGTGTTTATGAGTCCTGTCAAAGTTCCCAGTGCCATGCGAGAAATGCTCGAGTCACTTGAATCCGACATCAAGATGGCCAAGGAAAAGGGAGAGATTGATCCAATACTACTTGCGAGCAAGTACTGTCACAGATTCGTCAATATCCACCCTTTTGCCGACGGCAACGGTCGAATGTGCCGTCTTATTCTCAACACCCTCCTTCTCAAGTACGGTGGTGGTATTGTTAGCTTTGGAACTCGAGGGGATGACCGACAGGAGTATCTACAGATTGCCGTCAGTTCAAGTGCTGCCGAAGGTTCACAGACGGCTACAGGACTTGATGTGAATATGGAGTCAAAACACTACAAGCAGCTGGCTTCATTCACACTGCGACATGCGCGCGAAAACATGCGCAAGATTCGACAGATCTTTAGTCGAGAGGATTAGAAGGAAGGTAAAAGTAAATCCAGGCCGATTACAGAGATCAGGACTGCGCAGGTATAAAGGGAGTTTGCTTTCAATATCTTAATTCTAGTTAGTCTAGTAGTATCAGGGAAGGCTGTGGAGTTTAGGCCGAGGTCAAAAAGGTCGTTAGTTCTCTAAGTAATGAATGCATTATCACTCACTCACTCATCGAATGTTATCTCCAGTCCTCTCTTTATTCTCTCTTGGTGACATTATAGCTTTGAAACGTTGGCATATTGGCAGTCTTTGTCACACAAGACAATGTTGCTATCAAAGCGGAGCTTTTGTGCTTACGGAGTAGAGAGTAAGGGGATGGATGGATAGACCATGACGATCTCCACAAGAGAGCCCTCAGACAAAACCACAATATGAGGGGATAGCGGCCCGAAGTGCCGGCGGCTAAAAGGAAAATTATATAACAGTTGACCACTTATCGGTGAGATATAAACCGTTGCTCCAACACCAATTCCTCCAGGTGCCGTAAGACACACCTAGTCATCTAACATTCAAGCCCAAGATTATGTCTGAAGCACCTTGCGTTGATGTGAAAGCTCTCTTGGACCAGCTTACGCTGGATGAGAAAGTAGAGCTTCTTGCGGGCCAAGGGTCGTTTCGAATGACTGGTCTCCCTCGTCATGGAATTCCCGCTCTGATTGTGAGTCTGACAAACTAAGCTGACAAGCAAGATGAAGCTGACGAAAGAGACATCTGACGGTCCCCATGGAATTCGAGGCCGGCGTTCATTCACTCGCGTGAGTGTCTCCCAGCCTGGTACAAGCTGGCCAGCTAACAAAGGCCGCTAGATGCCCAGTCCAATGCTGCCATCAGCTACAGGCATGGGCGCAACCTTCAACGCAGAGCTCCTCCACAAAGTCGGTAGTCTTCTTGGCGAAGAAGCAAAAGCCAGAGGAGTCCATATCTTACTCGCGCCCACGCTCTGTCTCCAGCGCTCGCCGTTGATCGGACGCGGCTTCGAAGCCTTTGGTGAAGACCCGTTTCTTAGCGGTACTTTGGGTGCGCACTACATCAATGGTGTGCAAGAACAAGGCGTCGCAACAAGTGTCAAGCATTACGCAGCACATGATCAGTCGGATAACAGCATCGAGGATAATGTGGTCATGACTGAGCGGACGCTCCGAGAAGTTCACCTGTTGCCCTTTGAGCTGGCGCTCCGGGGTTCAGATCCTTGGACCATCATGACCTCGTACAACAAGATCAACGGTATCCATGCAAGCGAGGATCCTCTACTGATGAGAGAAATTCTTCGCGATGAGTGGGGATTCAAAGGTCTTGTCATGAGTGACTGGTTCGGTACTTATAGCACGTCTGAAGCCATCAACGCTGGCTTAGACCTTGAGATGCCGGGGCCGACCGACTGGCGAGGGAAGCGTCTCAGTATCGCTGTCAATTCACGCAAGGTATCTCGAAAAACAGTTGATGAATCTGTCGAGAACATCTTGAACCTCGTCAACAAGGTCAAGGCCGGCAAGTCGTCTGGAGACGCTCCTCGTTCAGATACCGCAGAGCAGCGCGCCTTGATTCGACAACTTGCCACAGAGGCAGTTGTACTGTTGAAGAATGATAAACGCAAGTTGCCAATTAAAGCCCCAAAGGAGCTGAGGTTTGGACTGATCGGAGACCACGTAAAAAACCCTGCTCTCTGTGGTGGTGGAAGCGCTGAAGTCGAGCCTTACTATGGCGTGACGCCATATGATGCTATCGTCGAGGTGGTTGGAGAAGAGAATGTTTTGTACTCGCCTGGCTGCAACTGTGAGTCCAGCAATTTGATACTGCTTCTATGTGAACTATGCTGACGTCAAGACCAGCCTTTCGGTTCAGTCCCCTCATCAAGGGCCATATCTCTCTAGGTTCTGAGAAGGAGACGGAGGGCTGGTTTGTCGAGATCTTTGAAGAGAGTCCAGAAAATAACCCAAACGCCAAAGCAATTGTCTCAACTGTTGCCGAGAAGCAGTTGATAGATGTCCCTGAAAGCTACCACTCGACAATTCCTGCCAAGTATTTCGTCAGGGCTAGAGCCAGATACACGACTCAGGATTCAGCAAGGCTTCGATTCGGCTTCAGTACCTCTGGAAAAGGAAAGCTGATCATCGACAGTCAAGAGGTTATTGACTTGTGGACAAGTCAGCCACCCAAGACGGACTCTACCCCCTGCTTCAACCGCCTTTCCATGGAAAGATTCTACGAGATGGACGTTGAGAAAGGGCAACATCTTGATCTTGAAGTCATTCAAGTGAACGAGAATCTAGCAGGTGGCGTCGGTACTGCGCTGACACTTACCGGTCGTGTGGGCGTTTATGAGGTCTTTGACGAGGATCAGGGTATCAAGGATGCGGCAGAGCTTGCTAGAAACGTCGATGTGCCCATCGTTATCACGGGTCTTTCTTCAGACTTTGAGTATGAAGGAAGTGACCGTACAGATCTGAGGCTACCTGGGCGAGTGGACGAGCTGATTGAGACAGTATTGAAAGCCAATCCTGACGCGGTAAGCTGGCCAAGTCGTACACGGCTTTGATGGAAACTACCCCGTGTGCTAACATGTACTCTCAGATCATCATCACACAGTCCGGATGCCCGATTGAGATGCCTTGGGAGCCAGAGGCTGCTACTCTTCTTCACGCTTGGTTCGGCGGCCAAGAGACCGGCCATGGAATGGCTGACATTCTCTTTGGCAAAGTAAACCCGTCTGGAAGGCTGTCTTTGACATTTCCAAAATCCATCAAGCATACGCCAGCGTATCTCACATTTTCCAAAGCCGACTACGATATTGTCTATGGTGAAGGGGTCTTTATCGGTCATCGATACTATGAGATGGTTGACCGAGATCCCCTGTTTTACTTTGGTCACGGACTGTCATACTCGACTTTTGAATACTCAAACCTCGCCGTGCCCGCCGAGTTTGCGCCATCTGCCAAGCACCAGATGCAAATCACAGTTGATATCACCAACAAGGGTCCTTTTGCTGGGGCAGAGGTTATTCAGGTGTATATCCACGATGTGAAGAGTTCTCTCCAGCGACCGATCAGAGAACTGAAGGCGTTTACCAAAGTCTTGTTGGAAGTCAATGAGACCAAGACAGCGGAATTGACTCTTGACAAGTACTCTCTGTCGTTCTGGTCACAGGAAGCGTCTCAGTGGGAGGCTGAGGCAGGGGAGTACGTCGTCATTCTTGCTTCCAGCTCGAGTCCACGTAATGAGATTGCACGGGCTGGCTTTACGTTGCCTCAGACTTTCTTTTGGAAGGGACAGAAAGACGGCCGAGCATTGAGGTAGATCTAGGGTGCGAGTAAAAGGAGATGGAAGATTTGCATAGAAAGACTAACAGAGACATCGATACTTGTATTCAGGGCTCCTAACTACATGTAGAGACCAGTACACCATGGAAAATTAACTCATCAAGAAAACGAGACGCTGTGGATCTCGGGTATCATCCTCCCTTGCTGCTGTTCATTTTTGGCGATGAAGCTGCTTAGAGCATGACAACACCGGCAATGCCAGCGATAAAAACGGCGATACCGGCCTTGATAGAGTTGATACCGGCAGCATTGTCATTGTCATTATCGTTGTCGTTATTGTCATTGTCGTTGGAGTCGTCATCATTGGAGCCACTGCTGGAAGAAGAGCCAGTCTCGCCAGCCCAGGAGATCTCGTCGCAGGTTGTGGCGTATTTCCTCACAGACTCGATTTGAGCGCTGACCTCTGGAACGTCGGAGCAAGCCTCAACGAGCGAGGACATGGCATCCTTTTGGTCACCGTACCAGGAGCTGAGACTGGAGACGTAGGAGGTGTACTCGGCAGCGAGCGAACCAGTGACAGCGGGAAACACGCAGGCACCTGTTACGGTAGCAGCCTGGGTCTGACTGGCAATGAAGCTGAGGAGCGAGTCGTCGGGCGTAGGGACGTTGGTGAGCTCCGGAAGGATTTCTTGGGCGACAGAGGCGCACTCTTCCGTGTCACGCTTTTCGAGGCGCTCAAGGGCAGGGTAGGAGGCAGCGACGAGGGTCACGCCGGCAGTGAGAATGATGGCAGAACGCATTTTGATTAGAATCTTTGGGTGGAGGAGGAATGGTTGTCTGTTAACGAGCGGAAAAGAATAGGGGTTCTCGACTTGGTAGTGCAAAATGAGAATCAGGCTCTGACACCAAGAGTCTGGCGACAACGATTCTATTTAAGCTTGTCTCATACGCTGTAGCTCTATTAGGGATCTTCTTAGCGCTCAAATGATATTGACAGGGGATGTCGTTTCCCTGCTTCGTTAATGGTTAGGCGTCTCTCATTTCCACCCAAGAAAGGCTGAATGCCCTCCCTCCCTCACCAAACTAAGCATTCAGCCGGGGATTTTTGGTATTCAGGGGGGCAACCTCACAGGCTCTAGGGCTGATCATGACCGAATCAACACTGTTCTAGCAGTCACCGCTCTCTCACTAGTCTATCTTTAGATGAGGCACCCTTGAAGCTGAACTTGCGAAGTTCAGCCCCGTCACGGATAGTGAAGGGGTCAAAGCGGCGGCCCTGCACGGAGCATTCAGCTCGCTCATCAAACAATCGCGCCTTGTCGTGCGTTAGTCCCGTTTCATTGACGCCTCGTGTTGCATTCAAAGTGATTAGATGCACTGTCTAGCGCACCGCTAGCCACTTCTTTGGTTCTGGAGCGCTCGATTGAGTATACTCCGCGGATCAAAAACGGATGGGCAATGCCGCTTTAACATGCCGTGGTCGGCTTAACATTGCTCCTTGCTTATCGAAAGAATGCCTTTAGGATATGAGGATAGTCAGGCACTTGAGTCAACGGGAGAAAGGGTGTCCGGCTAATGGAGACATATCACGCAGAGGAAAGGAGAACTTGACCGTGCAGACAAGCAAACACATTCCGAGGAATCTATAATTTTTATTTAATGCCATAACCTTCCTAGAAACCCACTGTGTGAGTCTGCCTTGCCGCTATGCAGCGCACGCCCCCTCGAGTTCAGCTCCATGTCGTGGCTTGAAGTTGTCTACCACTTGCCAATCATTTGAAGAACGTGGGAAACAAAGCATGACTTGATCTACTTGCATGGTGCTTGACAGTTAAGCCATCCTCAAATAGCAAGTACCAGCAATTACGGCATGGAAAGCCCTGCCGAGCTCTTTGGCGTGTGTTTTGATATCTTGCAGCCAGGCTTGGAAGAGCCGAGAAGACTCCTTATAGCACCTTCAGACATCAACATAGCTTTGCCGGCCTAAGAAGAGCGACAGAGAGCGAATGCTTAATGTGTGCCAATGATTTCATACGCGGATTGGAGAGATTGAATACATTTCATGAACACAACTCCTTCAAAACTATCCACTCTAGCAATAACTATCTAGCAGAGCCGTGGAAGTTTTGGGTAGATACGGTATACTATCTAGAACTATACAGCACCTCTCTTGTTCAGACAATCTCGATCCTATTCGTCTTTTTGTGTTTCGAGTTACTCCGTCCGCTTCCGCCAACAGTAATCGAGTTCCTAGGCGCAGAAACCAAGACGGCATGAGCAGCATCGTGATCGAAGCTCGGCTGTGGCTTTGGCCAAAGTGTGGTCTCGTCATCGTCGCCAACTGTCCTCCCTGACTCCGAGTCGTCTCCAGATTGCAGCCCGATCGCATCGGCTTGTTTGCGACCAAGTTGCCTCCTGGTCTTGATGGGATGAGACCCGCCAGTGGCACCTTGTGATGGACCGCCGTGACTGACGCCGTGGCTGCTGGAGATACCTGGTAAACACCTCTTGAAGAAGGGCTTGGGAGAGCTGGCGGATGCGCAGACGACACAGCCAGTTGACTCGGCGTGCATCCAACACAACTCGTATGATAGACCCCAGGTATAGTTTGGACTACTAAACAGCGTAACAATAAGAATGCAGCTGTATATAGCGACGACGATGACACTGGAGAGGTTAGTGCTGGATACGAGCAAGATATGTCTGGTGGAGGTACCACTTACAAGCCGCCAGTGGTGAACAGGAACAACGCTACAGTACCTAGAACTCCTATCCCGCTCGCATCTTGAGTAGCAATAATGACAAGGATGGGGCTGGAACTGATGGAATGCTGATGAGCTATTCTGCTATGACTTTGCCTCTCTGAAATGCGATACTGCATTAGATATGGTAGGGCTATCAAGTGAAATTTGACATTATTCAAACACTGGCGTTATTATCACAAGCCATCCAACAATCTGCAGAGGAAAATACTTTTTCTTCGCCGAGTATTGCCAAGTACTGCAGGACATGGTTGACTTGTTTTCATAATGCAACGCTTCTCGGGGGAGATGAGCTCAGTTGACAAACTAGAAACTGCGTTTGTTTCCAGACCCATCCTTTTTCTCTGCTTTTCCCCTAGCAATCAGATCATATTTAACATGGCCAAGTCTCCAAGGTCCACTTTACTCTGGATATCCTCCCCAAATGCTCAAGAAATTCTGTCAAGGATTCTTCAATGCTTTGTTCTTTGCAGCGAGCCAGAGGGTTGGGATATCTTCATCCGCTTTGAGCCATCCAATAATGGGGTATTGATCGGTTTGGAAGCCCCAATAGTATCAGTTGATCTCCTACTATCGTTCACATCGCCCGTTGGATCTTATTCCCAAGCTGACAGGGATGACACTTGTCCCTGGAAGGCGAATACTGGTTGCTTTTGGCAAACCGCACGATGACATTTTTGTCTTTTCTGTCACTACTGTGTAGTTAGACTATAGACACAGGCTTCATTAACAAGAGCAGTCATAGCTCATTCTCGTTTCGGACCAAATGCTCAAGTAGTTGCCACACTAATAGTTGCATGATAATTTCAGTTGTTGCAGTCTTGTCTCTGTAGCAACGACGTATCACTTTTTCTTTGCACCAGAGAAATTATATTCATGCTCTCATCGATATCCTATTTGTCCAGAGATGGACTTCCACGGGCGTTATTTCCTGTAGGGAGAAGTGGTAGCAGGATGAAATCCTTGTCGACAGATCCATATCAACCCCCACAAGTGGTCTTGAAAGCTGTTTATTAACGATGAAGCACAGACAATGACGGTACGGACCGAGGCAATCAAGGTGAAGCCGTCATGTCCAGTAGACGCTGCTGTAGTTGAAGCAACAGCTTGTGAAAACTGCTGCTTTGATAGGGGTTTTACTGTGGTAAGCCATCGAAGTAATCTGTTCCTCTTCTCCTGATGGGCCTGATAGAATCCACATTGGCTGCAGGAGTCGTCAAAATGTCCTGAGCTCCCCCGTTATTCCCTTGTTTCCTCTGCCACAATACGACTCTACAGTCAAGACGGTAGGGGTAACGAACCAGGGACCAAGGAACGCGCCCCCTGTTGAAACAGTCTGGCTGTAGGCTTGACAAGCGATGAGACGCTTTACGTAGATCTTATCCACACTCACGGAAAGACAAGACAAGAAGATTCCGCCTCATCCTAGACGAGAAGATGCCATGACCCAATGGAAGATTGTGACTCTAGTCTATGTCTTCATATACAGACGTTGCATCATAGTTTTAGTAAACTGCTTATGCTTATTGCGGATCCTTTCCGCCCGAGTCCTTATCAAACCACCACATTGGGTTGCTCACGCAAGCTGTCTATGCTTGGACTCGTCTATATCATCTATCACTCAGCATCCTCAGATTATTCTCCATCTCCTGGTCCGGGGTGCCAAGGTGTCTATGGCAGCAACTTCGGAAGACAATCTCAAGAAGGCTGTTGCAGCTATCGAGGTGGAAATTCCTGATGTGAAGGATCGGGTCATCTATTTCCCTACCGATGTCACGAAGCCTGGTGATGTGAAAGCCTGGATTGAGGGAACAGTTGCCCAGTGGGGAGAATTGGACGGTGCTGCTAATGTTACAGGTGAGACAACAGGTCAGAATTCGACCATGTAGCTTGCTTACCAACACACTATATAGCCAAAATGAACAAGAGCATTCACCCTATTGAGGACCTTGACCTCGAGGAACTCAAAGGAGTGCTTGACGTTAATGTGGTTGGCACATTCAACAGCATCAAGTACGAAATGAAGCACATGAAGCCCGGAGGCAGTATCGTGAACTGCGGCAGCCAGCAGGTCAAATATGCTTCTGGAAACATGGGAGCATATGCTGCGTCAAAGAACGGCGTCCGTGGACTAAGCCAGACTGCTGCATATGAGGGAGGAGCCAAGTACCCCAAGAACCCAATCAGAGTCAACCTTTTATGCCCGTAAGTAGAAATGATCTCTGTGCGTGTGTAGTAGCATATTGACGAGTTGGCCAGTGGGTGCATTGACACTGATATGATCCGCCAACCTCTTCATCTTCCCAACGGTGCAGGTACATGGACCATGACGGAGGATGACAATCTGACATCCATCATAAAACGTTACGCAAAGCCAGAAGAGATCGCCTCCTCGATTGGCTTCTTACTCGGAGATGAGAGCAAGTTCATGACAAAGCAAGAGATCTATGTAGACGGTGGCTGGATGGAAAGCAACTATGTTGCCTAAACGCTTTTTCTAGATGTTGATAGACCGTTGATTGATATATTGACTTTCAGACCTATCGAAACGGTGCCCGTTGTAACATATATATATTGGACTGAGAATCAGCTATAAGGAGGGTGGACGTGACACAGCCGGCCATTTTCATTCTCAGGCATGTGGCAAAAATGCCAAATGGTAAGTTTACAAACAATATATCAACACAAATCACACTATGAGGAAACTAGTCAAAAAGGAGATATCCTAGCTGAGCCACTGCCACACATACATGTCAGCGTTCCAGGAGGTCTTTGTGTGACTCTCGGGCAGAACTGGTTGCTTGCCACATACCAATGAGCCGATTTATGATGACGATCAACTATTCATTGATACGAGTACATGATTAGAAAGGAATAGATAACAAGTCTTTTCTAGGCCGTAACGCGTAAGTGAACGTGGGCTAATAATACATAGATAGTAAATGGTATATCGAATCAAAGAGGGTATCAGGTCAGCACTCGCAAAAGACCACCACTCACTCCACACCCTTCACCTTCAATATTACCTCAAGGCTCAAGCATACAAACTGCCTTTGGTATAGTTCCATCCCCAAGCTGAAAACCTGTCTGTTTAGTACGCTTTCTGACCAACAACATTGCCGGGGGCTTGGTATCGGGCAACGGTATACCAGCCACCCTTTGAATCTTGTGCAGCAGCGATACCAATCTTTGTGGTACTCTTCCACACACACTGAGCTATCAAGGAGTTCAGCTTGCAAATTTCATATCGTGAAGGGATGATGAACATACTGTAGTGACCATAGTCAGAGAAGTTACCTTTGGGGATGACCTCTCCCTTGTAATGCTTGGCTTCATTGAGCCTGGAATCAACTGTTAGCGAGCAGAATAACAAGTAATGTTGGCAAAACTTACCAACTCCTGGCTGCATCAGTGATTGGGTTCTTGTAACCTCCACTCGACCAAGCATATGCCAGGTTCTCGCCCTGGTTGACACGATCCTTGCCTTGCGAGTGCTGCATCTTGGCTGCCTTGGCAATCTTCTTTGCCCAGGCATTTGCATCTGCCTCAAGCTTGGTGTCCCAAACGAGCGCCTTGACCTTCTTTTTGCTGCGAGCATCATTGTGAAGACGCAGGGCCTCCTTCTTGTCAGAAGACAATGCCCTGGTGCTGAGGCTCTGGAAGAAGCTGCGTTTATTTGAACCCTTGGACGACGACGCGTCGCTGATTTCACAGGCATCTGGGTCGTTTGCGTTGCTAGTTGGATTACACAGAACTGGGTCTGTTCCCAGCCTGGTTCGATCGATGCCGACTTCAAGAACGCGATACTTTCTGTAGTCGTGGGGGACCTTGAAGTCATTGTCCGGGGTGATTGAGCCTTTTTCAGAACTCTCGCTAGAGTCATCGCTGAGAGAAGCCTCCGGGAAGAGGCTCAAGGCGCTGCCAGAGTTTTCGCTAGTATCACCAACGTAGACCTCCGTGTCAAGAAGACGGTTGCTGTCAGCGGGTGCTGCAGATGCTCCCGCAAGGAGTTTTGTAACGAGAAGAAGTGTAGAGATGAGCATGTTGTGAACGTGATATGGGATAAAAGACAATGTTCCAATAAATTGATAAACAGTTGTGGATGTTGTTGTGCTGTCTGGCGATGAGAGTGAAGATGTTGTTTCGACCTTGTGATGGATATATATATATATATATGAGTGATCGTATATGTTTACCCTCACGATTATGATAGATCAGAATGTCACTTATCGATGCTCAGATCGTCTGACGTCGATGACCTCTCTCATAGCTTGCGGATACTGCTGTTCCGTATGATCGACGACCCTGAAGACCCTTACTTCTGTGGCCAAACCCAAACTTAAATATCCAGGGGCAAAGTAGAGGCTTGCATTTCAGCCTTTCCTCAAGCGGAATTTTTCATCTTCCTGCAGGGCAGCGAGACAAATGTTTTCCCCGGCTATCGGTTTCAACGGAAGACAAAGGCAAGGGAGTATTATTGTCTCATATACAGAGAAACTAACGATTCTCAGTTTATAGAAAGAAGCTATCCAGTAAATATCACTTATATGCTTCTTCCTGATAACAGTTCTGTCTGTTTACTGGCGTTTCGTTTTCTTCCTCTCACTGTATGAAGTTCACCAGACCGGAATGTCCTGATTTTGGCTCCAATCGGTGCACCAACGAACCCGTCACTGAAGTCGTGGGCTATGGTACCTGGGATATACTGATACATGATATCATTTACCATGGATCTTTCAAGATGTGGTCGCAGCATCACTTCATTCCAATCCAGAAGACTAGGAGTTGCCATCAGTCAGCTGGCTAACAGTAGTAGTGGATTTGGCCGTTTAGAGCATCATCACATTCCAAACCGTCACACCAATAGTGCGTAGTTCCAACCCACGATATGCTTGCATTCGATATGCTATCGTTCCCGAGATAAGACAAAAGCAAATATTGTGCTGTATACAATTCTAGACCATGGGATCACAAGATCGATGGCCAAGTAGGGTTATCCATTCGTCATTAAGATTGTCCAAGACAATCCAATATATTGATTTTAACGTGCCTTGTCCCCATGTGGAAGCCACAAACGAGGAATGCCACCTGAAGCTTGCACATTATTAAGTCTTGGACCTTTCCCAGGACGGAATTTGCCTCTGGTATCAAAGCCGTTGGCTTTTGTAGAACTGACGCAGGGAAGTCCCCGGTAGACGGAACTAGGCCCATGACCGGTAAAAGATGAAAATACTGAAACATGCCAGCTCTTGGCTGACTTTACCGAATTCTAAATTGCTTTTGAGCAGGCAAGGGAATGGGGCTCACATACTATGTGGCATTGCCACCAGAACAGAATCTGAGGAATCTGAGCATGACGGTATAGCTGGGGTCGGCTCGGTTGGCGAGACTGGGTTCAAAAGGCTTGCTGATGAATTGGAAATGTGGACGGCAGAGATGGGTGAGGATTGGTAATACGGGTATGCCACTGAAGTGATTGTATTCATATCAACAGGTATAGCTTACAAAGAATCCCCTACTGTTATACGTGCTGTTCTCTCGGGCAAGATTCATATAAAATTGTAGTTGCCATACTCCATCACTACGTAGAAATGGTTAGTTTATAAAGGACAGTAGGGTCCAGACTGATGAGGTTTTCCACATCTAGCAACTCCCGGACTTTGAGGGAATCTGGATTCGCAGGCGTGCCAGGAAATCCTGGCGATGCTGCCACCCGCTTCAACTCTTGATGCAAACGCACAGGGTGGACCAGAAGCTAGGGATGCTGCTATTTCTTGTTCGACGCTGTGATACCAACATGGCCGTTGCGGGCGGGTTATGACACAACATGTCGATTGTAGTTTGATTAGCTCCATTTTAATATACGAGACACACGTAAAGCGCCGGTATACGTGGTATATATTGGCCCTGACACTTGTAGTCTATATTGCCATCTTATCAAAGCAGACGGTCGGCTACATTCGCTAATCTAGTCTCATCTAGAGGATGTTTCATGGCTTGCTTCACTTTGATGCTAACCTCCCAGCTCGTGATTGTCACTGCGGTCCCGATCCGGCCCTTTCCTCTGCGCACCTTTTTCTCCTCACGGTCGATAGGAGGAGGGGCCTGTGGTCTAGGGTCATGGGAACGCCCGGTCACGGCGGCTCAAGATGGGTTTGGTCACCGTCTGACAGGACGCCAAGGTTGTTCAGTTCAGGGAAAGGGTACGGTATCAAGGCCGATGAGCAGGGATAGGGATTGGAGGGGACGAGGCCACTTTGCTTGGCACGTGGGCTGCAGAACCCAATATGCTATGAGTGGGCCACCAGGACCGAGAACGAGGCAGCAGGGACAAGGGCAGAGGTACAGCCCGATAGTTTCATTGCTGTAGTCATTGTCATGCTACGCTTTGTGGAAGTGTGTTTCCTAGTTTGCAGAATGGTGTTTTGGAGGAGAAGGGTCTTGCGGTGTAGTCCTCTACTCTACTCTAGCACTGCAGAATGGAAAAGCATATCAGATCTAGATGACAATAGTGTAGTAATAGGATTAGGGTCTCACGACCAAGTACAATATGCATTGCAAGCTGAGAATGCAAGTTTCAACCGACAGTCTCTTGGATACGCCTCGACACACTCCCATATTGTCTCAGACATGGCTATACCAGGACATGCTTGTCTGGAGATGACGCCAAGAAGCTTAATTTACAGGTTGATTGAGAGGCCCACCTAGTGGGAATAGAACCCTACACAGATATACCGCCACTAAAAGAATCCAGAGTTAAATCTTTGCATTTTTAACCTATTCTATTTACAAGGCCCAGCTGCTATCTTTGCTAGTAGTTATCCAGAGGGGGAAATCAACTCTTAAACTTAGACGAGACACTTTTATAGAATTATAATAGTATTTTTCTCATACCTATTATAAGCTTTAGATTCTATCAATACGTCTGGGGCACTATGTCGATTGGATGGGGTACGCTCTAGATCTAGCTAGACTCCTCCGGGGACGCCAATCTAGGGGTCAAGCCCCCTTATGCGTGTCTTATCTCGAACTAGTTTTCTTCTTCGTGTTCGTCAGCCAGCCAGTACCGAGACTGCAGCTCAACTGAAGCTATAGCGTTGTGCTCGACGTGGGTAAAGATATCGAGTTATGTCTGGGACTTTGAAGTATTCTACCGCGCGCCTCCATCTCTTGTCCCCAACCACCAAATACCCCTGACACCGACTGTCCAGCAACCGTCATCTGTGATTCTCGACACCATGTCCAGTATCAGTCTCAAGGACAGCATGGACTCGTCTGGTGCCCAGAGCATCGGTCTGGGTGGGCTTCGGCTTCGCAGTGAGGAGACTGACGAGATCATCCTCATCCCAACTCCATCAGATGATCCAAATGATCCCCTGAACTGGTATATGCTCGTGCAGTATCCCGCATGGCAGAAGAGAGACGGCTAATCAGCATACAGGTCCAAGCCTTACCGTGTGTACATCGCCATTCTCGTCTCCTTTGCCATATTCTTTAGCAACTTCTTGGCTGCTGGGCCGACAGTCGCTATCGTCAGTATCACTGAATCCTTTTTTGGGACGCCCGGCTCCGAGTTTAGCCAGCAGGTTGCCAAGATCGCTTACTTTTTCACTACTACCGCTCTGCTTCAAGGCATGAGCAACCTGGTCTGGATGCCCTTCATCGCCAAGTTCGGCCGTCGACCTATCTATGTCACATCCTTTATACTCTATACCGCTGTCTCTGTCTGGGCTGGTGCTGCGACTACCTATGGCAGTTCTTTGGCTGCCCGTATCTTCATGGGGGTCGCTTCTGGCGCTTCTGAGTGCTTGGCTCCCTTGACTATTTCGGATCTGTTCTTCTTACACGAGAGAGGTGCTATCATGGCGTGAGTAGTCTTTCTCAACCCTCCAGCTTACTTTGACCAACATGTCTTGTTCAGCATCTATACCACAGCTCTATCCGCAGGCGTCGGATGCGGAATCATCGTCGCCGGCCTGATTACTATCAACCATGACTGGCGATATATCTACTGGATCACGGTGGCTTTGCTCGGGCCCTGTACCATTCTGATCATCTTCACCTTTCCCGAGACCGTTTACAGCCGCAATGGCATTCGGGACGAGATCCGGACGACTGATGACCCCAACCCTGCTCACACTCAGCACTCAACGCATGAGGATACGGATCGCGAGACAGTTCAATCCAAAGACATTGCTGGAGATCAACGCTTGTACAGCTCCCTGCCCCCAAAACGCACCTATTTACAGAGCCTATCCATGTACAGCGGCGTGCACACAGAGGAATCCTTCTGGAAGCTCTTGTTGCGCCCAGTCGTTCTTCTGACCCTCCCTCCGGTGCTCTGGGCCACTCTTGTCATGTCTGTCACAATTGGGTTCATCGTTGCCATTAGTTCCAACTACGCTGTTGCTTTTAGCACTACGTATGGCTTCCAGCCGTGGCAATCCGGGCTGTGCTTTATCATATGCCCTATAGGAGCTGCCTTTGGGGCCTTTTTTGGTGGCCGTTTCAGTGACATGGTGGCCGATAGGCTGACTCGTGGTAACAAAGGCATCCGGCACCCAGAGATGCGATTGCCTGCCATGATCATCTCCATGTTCACTGCGCCCCTCGCCTTGGTCCTCTATGGAGTGGGCGTCGACCGCGCTTGGCACTGGGTCGTACCCACGATCGGCCTTGGGCTCTGTAAGTCATCTATGGGTTTGCACGCCAATACATGTATGCTAACAAGCTTCAATAGTGAACTTCTCCATCGTTCAAGCTACCAATATCAGCTTGGTCTATACCATCGATAGTTACCGCCCAGTCGCAGGAGAGTTGGCAGTCACACAGCATGCATTCAAATGTGAGTTTGCCTCCGGGGCACTCACTGCTCGAAAGCCCAGCTTGATATACTGACTTGTGCTAGCTGCCTTTGGGTTCCTCCTCTCCTTCTACACGAACCCGTGGATCGATGAGAGTGGTTACACTAATGCTTTTGGTGCCATGGCGGGCATCTCGGGGTGCGTTTTGCTGCTCTGGATTCCCATGTATATATGGGGCCGACAAATGCGTCAAGCCACCTGGAGCTGGGGCTTCATTGAGAACTTGGTCCATTGGCATCAAGACCGTGAGGTTGGTGAGTAGGATGTAGTGGAAGGTCTCAGAGCTAGCCAGTGAACTTGACAAGGTAGTGCAGTACTTGAAAATCAACGGTATAGATTGTCAGATTACACTCATAGTTGAGCGAAATTTCATTGCAGTACAGTTCCAAACTAGCAATACGTGTCTGCCCATCCCTGATCGTGGCTTTTCCAGCTCTCTGAAAGACGCCATGGCCCCCCGTGGAAGGCCAACAAGGGTCTTGTCTTGATCAAGTCGACTTGCCCAGCTTTGCTTCCACATACCCACCCACCACGGCATGAATGAAGTTTGCTCTCAAAGGCCAAACCCTGCATCAACAATCCCATTCTGCCCCGTCACCGATCTAGACACGACAAAAGTCTTGACCTGCTCTGCAACGTCTTCAACCGTGGCGAATCGTCCCAACTTGCTTTTGTTGCGAGCAGCCTCGAGCCGCTCCTCGGGGAACGAAAGGCCCCATTCCTGGGTAAAGATGAGCTGATGGATAACCTCTGATGATTGCGCGTGTCTCTACTTACTGTGAGTAAAAGACCCGGAGAGATGGTATTCACCCTGATCGACGGCGCTGCTATGGTGGCAAGACATTTGCCGAGATGGATCTGGGCGGCCTTGGTGACTGCATACGGCTACATTGGTGGTTTTCAGTGAGTGAAGATAGTTACTGCAGAAAGATGGACACGACACCATACCATACTACTTCCACTGGGTATCACTCCTGCAAGGCTAGCTGTGGTCACAAACACGGCAGCGCCCGCTTGTCGTTTGTTGCTTTCCTCAAGGTAGCCCTTGGCTGCGTGAAATAGCCACAAGTGACTCTTGACGTTGGCCGTGTAGCAGCGGTCCCAGTCGTCCTCGTCAACATTGTCGTCTATCTCCGAGAACTGGCGGATCCGTGTCCATCCAACGTTGGATATGACAACATCTAGACGGCCTCCAAATCTCGATGCTGCCTCGTCGACGAGTGATTTTACCTGAGTCTTGTCGCACGCGTTTGCTTGTACAGCTTGGGTCGAGCTGCGTGGCTCTGTGCTTCTGGAATCGCATTCGGCCTTTATTCTTTCGACCAACTCTTGCGCACGAGCTGTGTTGTTGCTAAAGTTGATGACGACGTTCATGCCTAGGTCGACGGCCAACATGCGAGCAATGGCAGCACCGAGTCCACTGCTGGCAGCCGTAACCAGCGCAGCCTTGGCTTGGTGGATGTTTTCAGGGCTCATTCTGACGACGTAGATTTCTCAACAACGTTGTTCACTGCTTATATGTAGATGATGCAGGGCTCTACATTCAGGTTTGCGACATGTCCTACATGGTGGGATTGCGGCACGCCCTTCCCCTCCTCCCGAGGTACATGTGCCCTTTTTAGCTTGACTGTTTTGACAGGCCTTTGTCGGCCCGAAATTAAGATGTGTACTCCCGTGTCACATACTTTGCGGTTAAATCATATGTACCTTGTTATTCTATTCTCCTAGTAGCAGGAACAATAGCTCTATAAACTACTATTCGTCTAGGAATAGGTTAATATCATGTTCAAATAGCAATGTTTATAAAACTGGCGAAAGAAAGACTTAGTATGTAGGCCACGTTGATGAATGCTAAAGCATATACCAGCTCTATTGGTCTTGACTGTAATATACATGCCTCTGATGTTGCAGTAGCTACTGACCCGATCACATATGTAGACGCTGTAGCTGTATAGCCAAAGGATAGCCTTCCAACACCTCGCGTAAGCCTATTGCTCGAATTCTGACCCTCATGCATGCATCCAAAAGTCAACATGGGCACGGCAAGTGTTGATGGCTGCATTACGCTGGGGTCGTTTCTCCTCCACCGTCTCAACGACCCTCAACACCATTGATCCCTAGCCCCTAGTCCCTAGTCCCCAGACACACTTGATTTTCAAAAGCTGAGTAATCGAGCATGAGTCCATCAAGGATAAGTTCCGTTGATCCGTTCGCCTCATCAATCCAGAGGTGGGGGATGCACTCACCCCGCTCGGTATATAAGAAACTACGCGGCCCCTCACTAGGACCTCGGCTCTGTTGATTCTATCCAACTCATCATCTTTCAATACCCAAGATTCTACATAAATCAAAATGGCTCAGGTCCACGTTGTTTACCCTTCCGGTCCGTCGTTCAACCTGGACTACTACACCAAGACACACATGCCTCTTGTTGCAGCGTAAGTCAGACAGACGATGAGAGACTACTCAGTCCTGATATCAGCTCACGCCCTTCTGCAGCACATGGGGCCCTCACGGTCTCAAGAGCTACAAGGTTCTCACATTCGAGGCTGGTGCGCCCTACCAGGTGCAAGCTACCCTCGAGTGGGATAGCCTTGAGGCATTCGAAAAGGCCGGTTCCAGCGAGGAGAATGCCGCGGTCTTTGGTGATATCGTGAACTTCTACTCGGGAAGCCCTATTGTACTCAAGGGAAATATCGTCGCTTCGGAAGCCGTTGCGCCGTCTCAGAAGCTGTAGAGAATAGAGCCAATTGACGTGAGGACACAAGATTCGTTTCTCTATCCTACGTGATATATCTGTCTATATATATATAGCATTACTTGCTTACCGATACAACAAACAAACAGTTCCAGCTACACTCAGGGCTTGAGCTTAGCGCCCGTTATCAATCCTAATCGGGCCGTACTGTAACCGACTTTCTCTCTAGACTCCATCTGGCAATGCTCAACGATATTGCGTCAATTTTCTGTGACGCAGACAAACTTGACACGGCACAGAATTTTCTACCCTGGCAACGTGAATTTGATCTTCAACTTCAGCGTCAGCACTTCACAAGTTGACAAGTTGATAAATGTCAGAGCAAACGTCAGCCCCCGAGCTTGAGCTCACTCAATTCCTCACATCCAAACTCCCCGGCGCCTCACGGTCCGCACTACGCGAATCCGTCATCCCCCAGCTCCTCAGTGCCGTCTCCGCGATTGGCAAAGAGCTGACGCGATCATACCATGTATCCGTAGTTGGCACTGAGAATGCCTTTGGAGACGAGCAGCTGAACGTCGACGTCTTGGCCGAGAACATGATCCGCGAGAACATGGCCAAGTCACCTGCTATCAAAACCGCCAGCAGCGAGGAGGATCCAGTGGAAAAGCCAGCGCGCGAGGGCGAGAACGTTCAAGCCGATAGCAGCACTGAGCAATACACTGTCGCCTTTGATCCCCTCGACGGGAGTTCCATCATCGGACCTAATTGGTCTGTCGGCACCATCATCGGCGTATGGGACGGGGTGACGGCTCTTGAACAGCCCGCAGAGAAACAGATAGCGTCTATTCTTGGAGTCTTGGGCCCCCGAACCCTCGCCATCGTCGCCCTCCGAATTCCCGCATCTCAACCCTTGTGCTTTGAAGTCAGTCTCAGCGGCGACAAGTTCGTAGTGGCGCGTCCTGAGCTTCGCCTCGCCAACCCGCCCTTCAAAGCGCGCTACTTTGCACCCGCCAACTTGCGCGCTGCCGCCGAGAGTGAAAGGTACATGGATCTCGTAACCAAGTATATCAGCGAAAAGTACACTCTGCGATACTCTGGTGGTCTTGTTCCGGATATCTACCATGCTCTGGTCAAAGGTCACGGAATCTACATTTCACCTGTGACGTCTGCGAGCAAGGCCAAGCTACGACGGCTCTACGAGCTGTTCCCCGTGGCTCTCGTGATCGAGTGTGCGGGTGGCCAGGCCATTGACCCAGCAGATGGATCAAGGATCCTCGACACTCCACTGAAGGGATGCGACGATAGAGCTGGATTGATTTGCGGAACATCGGACGAGGTTGATGCGGTGAAAAGGGCACTCCTGGATTGAGCTACCTGTGAAAACATACAAAAGAAATACAGGATGGCTCACTACCACCGAGTCAAGATCAATACAAATGTTCATCAGTATCCAACCATCCCGCATCCTATGGTCGATCCCACACTCACGCTTCTCCATCCGTCAACGAGGGCACAAGAACCGGAAAGTTGGGGCACACAACCTTGACGCCCTTCCCTCCCTCCGTCATCGGGAGCCACACTGCATGATAGACGCTCGTCCTGTCAAACAGCACCTCTGTCTCCAAGACCTCGGGGAAGAGGGTAGCTACAGAACGTTTCTTGGCCACATCCTCCACTGCCTCACGAATAGTCTCATCGTCACTACTCTCTGGTTTAGGAAAGGACATGTGTACCGCTACCGTTCTATCTTGAGGGCGGTGCAGCAGCCAGAAGGAGCCCGCCCCCCTCGACTCTGCTGCATCTTTTAGTAAGGGATACAGCTGGGTCAAGATGGACTCGACGCCCACGTGGTGGTACGACCAGCGCTGCAGGCGACCGATGCCGTGTTGATCGACAGGCGTGAAGTTGTGCGCGCCGATTACTTTCCAGACCCAGGCATCGACGGATGTGAACAAGGGTTGTTTCCAGTACGTTGTCTCCGGATCACCAACTTTGAAGCCGTGGGTAGTCCAGTCCTCATACTTGTTTGCGTTTTCAAAGGTATCGAAGAGATAAGCCCCCCCGGTGAGCATATCACCGCTGATCTGGTGATACTTGGTGGGCAGGTACTTGATGTACATGCCGGGCCTCTTGCCCATTACCTGGCTACCGGCATATTGGCTGTGCCAGATATCCTGCAGTCCGACGCGTGCGGTGATGCGGATCTCGGCAGTGAATGCTCCTTTAGCGTCGACGGGACCAACGCCGTAGCTCAAGGCTTTCTCAGCAGTCTGGGTTGCTGGTGACGTGTCAGCTGCTTTGGCTATGGTGAAGATATGTTGGTGTTACAGGAGGGATGGCTCACTCATTGTGGATGCTGATGATGGTACGGTCAGGATCTTTGTGGGACGTGACGCTGATCAAAGACGGGGACACTACTTGGGAACACAGGATCTTATATTGCATCAGGTGCTTCGTAACACACTTTCTACGTAGGATCACGATGACGCTGCGGGGTTAGTAGGGCTGAACAGCCATGTTGGGTATTCATCGAATCACGTCCATCACCGTTGTTGCATCTTATGTAAGACGACAACACACTTGGGCTTCCGGTATTGGCCTTGCGTCAAGTGGTGACAAGTAGAGATTGTGGTAAGCGGAAGCTATCCGGATATTCCAAGTCGATGAGAGTTGGGTTAATACACAAGGCTGTGTATCAAGCGCACTTGTTGATGTTTGTAGTTGAGAAATCTTTCCGAAGACTGAGTGAGATGATACCTGAGAAAGACACTACTGCACAGCCGCGATCAGGGTAGGAAGATCTTGTTCGATGCTGATCTTGATTACTCCCCTTCTGCGAGGCCAAATCCGTCGGCGATGTCAGCGTCAGCACACGGGGTAGGTATTACGACGGTAAGCATAACCTTGCAACTGATGTAGAAGGGTATTATGCCAGAGCCATTGACTTTTTAACAGGCCGTCATCTCTCTCTTTGTTGACAAGATGCTTCGCTAAGCGCGAGCAGATAGTTATCTTATAAAGCTTCATTCCGTTGCCACAGATATGTGTTACTCTTCTCTACAGACAAGAGTATTCCTAGTAGTCTCTCTTGTACTCGCTATACAAGCCATTTTCGAGATGGCCGAGCAAACCTAATACCAGCGCCACAGCATCACCATAAATAACAGTTCTGATGCGACTAAATTCAAATAAGCCCTTTGCAAACATCTGTGTAGCAAGGAACCTTACAATGACATTGGGCCGGCCAAGCCATCCACTTGTGACGGTGAGAGCACGGCCGTCAACCACACCTAGCCAGACCTGAATAAGGGGCAACGCTTTGATGTTCTAGCTTGCAATTCCAAAGGTTCACCGCCAGCTGAACATACCTACTCTGCTCTACAGCAGCAGAGCTTCAACGCTTCTCCCAAGCTGGCCTGCCAAGCAGTTAGCGAGGAACTTGTGCCACCAGATCCCGTACACTACTAAAAGCGAATATTTGAAGTAAACATGGCCCAATCTCGTACTTGGATCCGTCATACCGCCAGTTCGGCGAATCCGCCCAGACTAAACAGGGTCATTTTTCGCCAACTTTACAACGAGCGCTAGCTCAGGAACAACTTGACAGTTTAATTCCGCCCGCCGGAGACAGTGACAGCGACTGTGAAACCCCCTTGGAAAAGGCCACCACTGAAAAGGCCGTCTTCTAGAAGGGGTTGTCTCTGTGTTATTGGTGGAACTACGGTAGTGAGACGCCTTTCGGAGTGGGTCGATCCGTACGCCCCAGTTAGGAAATTATGCTCGCTTTCGATATAAGACAATATAAATAAATGAAGACGACTGTCATCTCCTGCGAAAAGAGAAGTCACAGTAGTCTTCTCATTGCACCTCTCACTTCTGCAAACATGGTTGTCATCAAGCTTACTCCCGCCGTCATCCTGGCCTTCTTGGCTGGTGCCAACGCCAAGGACATCTTTGTCTCTCCCTCCGGTACTGGCTCCGGCACTCTTGCGGCTCCTTACGGATCTATCCAGGCTGCTGTCGATGCTGCCAAGGCTGGTGACTTCATCTATCTGCGAAAGGGAACCTATGCTCCCTCCAAGAACATCCAGTTCAAGACGAGTGGTAGCGCTGGCAAGCCCATCACTGTGAAGCCTTACCAGAACGAAAAGGTCATCATTGATGGCGAGAACATGCCTGGGTGAGTTGACTCGTGCAAGAGATCCGTGGTAGAAAGTCTAACATGAAATAGCACCCCCAAGGCTCTCGATGAGGCCCTCCCCAACGCCGAGCGTGGTGTCTTCCACATCCAAAACGCCAACTACTGGGCCTTTTACAACCTCGAGTAAGTCCTTCTCATCCCAGGATAGCAAAGTGCCAACCACTCACACGCTCAGGATCATCAACGGTCCCTACGGCATCTACGCCCGTGACGCCTCAAACAACTACTACGAGGGCCTGATCACCCATGACAACTACGAGACCGGCTTCCAGCTCGAGGGTGCCTCCTCCAACAACCAGGTCATCAACCTCGACTCCTACCGCAACCGTGACCCCCGCAAGAATGGCGAGTCCGCCGACGGCTTCGCCTGCAAGTCCGGCAAGGGCACCGGCAACGTTCTGCGCAACGCCCGTCTCTGGGACAACGTCGACGACGGTCTGGACCTGTACATGTTCGAGTCCCCCGTCACCCTTGACGAGGTGTACGCCTGGAACAACGGTTTCAACCTGTGGAACTTCCCCTCTTTCGAGGGTGACGGCAACGGCTTCAAGCTGGGCATCACTGACAACCCTCCTGCTGGCCACATTGTCAAGAACTGCATGGCCTTCCAGAACGCCAAGAAGGGCTTCATCGACAACGGAAACCCCGGTTCTCTCACATTCAACCGCAACACCGCCTGGAAGAACGGTGACAATGGCTTCAACATGCGTGCTTCCACATCCAAGCTAACAGCCAACATTGCCGTAAACAATAAAGGAAACCAGGTCAGCCTGACCAGCAAGGTCTCTGTCTCTGGCAACTCGTGGCAGAGTGGTACTTGGAACGATGCCTCATTCAAGAGCACCGATTCCAAGACCCTCAAGGGTCCCCGTGGCGCTGATGGACGTGTCCAGGGAAGTGACTTCCTTATCCCTGGAAACGGTGCTGCTATTGGTGCTACTACCAAGGCCAAGATCTAAAAGGTTGATGATTTTAAGATGCTGTACATATTTGTGATTAGGGACCCGGGCTTAGCCTTGGTCGGGAAGGGTACATATACCATTTAGCGACTAGATATTTGTATATACAATCTGATGTCAAGACCTGTATTCTTCAATGTGAATGATAAAATGGAATCTCAACACTGAGCTGTCGATAACTGGCCAGCCTAGGGGGTGGTCAAAACACGAGAATGGGATTGGTGGGAGATGGACAGATTTTGGTGTAAGTGATTATCGTATTTTCTGACATCGCGAGGCCAGCCTCTGCAGCATTAATCCATTACTGATAGTATATACTGTTATAGGTAAGGGTATCCCTGGAATACACAGCGGGTCTCTTCATGTACTATTCAACTACGGATATTTTCCATCACATGGTAGTTGACAAGCCCTTGTACAGACCGAACTCTAATAGACCAACCAACGATAGACAACATGCATGTAATAACCACCATTCCCAGTCTTGTTCATGTATTCATTCCGCTGGTATCTTTTTCATTCAAAGTGTCCAATCTCGCTGCACAGTACCCTCGGCCCACTCCCTTGTCCGTACCCAGCTGTAGCGTGATCAACTGCGTTTCCCGTGGCATAGTGTTGGTACACCATGTCACCACAACTAGACGCAGCCGCTCACAGAATCTCGTCAAAGTAGGGATGGCTGAGCGCCGCCTTGGCGGAGATGCGGGTAACGGGATCGCAGATGAGCATGTAGTCGAGGAGTTCCAGACCTTGCTCATCCAGGTTGGGGCACAAGGGGGTGCTGAAGTCGCGTTTCCACCTGGGAAAGGAAGACTTGAAATCCGGTAACGAAGTCACGCCAGGCCAGGTCTCTTCGCCGGGTGTTCCAAGAGTTCTGCAAGAATCAGCATTCATGTATCGCTATCCGCCGAGACAACTACGCACCGGAAGATTTTGAAAATCTCGTCAATTTCAGAGTCGCCAGGGAAAAGAGGTTTTCGGGAGCACATCTCGGCAAAGATAGTGCCGACGGACCACATGTCGATGCCGGTTGAATACTGCCGTCCACCGAGCAAGACCTCCGGGGCACGATACCACAGGGTGACAACCTCGTGGGTGTAGCTTCTCAGGGGGACACCAAAGGCTCGTGCAAGACCAAAGTCGGCCAGCTTTAGGTTGCCATCCTTGTCGATGAGCAGGTTCTGGGGCTTCAGATCACGATGCAGGACACGGTGAGAATGGCAAAACTTGATGCCTTGGCAGAGATCGAGCATGAATTTCTGGACAACCTTTGCGTCCATGCCCAAGTTGCGAACAGTTGTGGCGGTTCCGGCGGGAAGAGGCTTGCCTCGGCCTCCGTCCGTGACTGGTAGAGAGTCCATGTACTTTTTGAGGTCCAGGTCGAGGAACTCCATGACGAGGTACAGCTTGTGGCCGTCGGCATGGACAATGTCGAGGAGTCTGACGACGTTTGCGTGGTTGAGTTCTCTGAGGACGGAAATCTCACGTATGGCGGTGCTGGGGACGCCTTCATCTTCGGTCTCAAGACGGATCTTCTTCAAGGCGACGATGCGACCGTCGTGGCCGAGATCACGAGCCTTGTAGACAACTCCGTACGTACCTTGAGAACGGAGGTTAGTGAGTGAGAGAGGATGGGGGGCGTGTGAGAGCAACCTTCGCCGACTTTTTCTATTCTTTGATAGTTCTCCATGGTTGCTGTGGTGGCGAGTTGTTGCTCTGGACAAGGTAATGTTTTGGTGACATGCGATAGACGATACAGAAGCAATCAGGTGATGAATATGTAAAAGAGACAGTAGCGCAACGTAGTGCAGCGCAACGTAGCGTAGCGTAGCGTTGACGGTGAAGATGGTGATGATGATGTCTGCTTTTCTTTGTTTGTAGTGTTTGTCCATGGGAAAACCCGACGTGACGGATCATTTTGATCCCGCGTTGCGTGTTGCGGGGACAACTACAGTACAGCGTGCACCAAGCACCAACCTCAGTTACCCGTGTCACTGAAGGATATAAGTAGAGATAGGTAGTTTGGTGACATTTTTACACTGAGAAAGCTGGCAGCAGATGGAGCATTCTCAAGTGAGCTCTCATGATACAGGGTGTGTCCCTGATGAAATTGCATTTATTTCTTTTCATAGCTGAACTGATTGACGCGTATCATTTGTGCTACCGAGTCGCGTCGCTCAGCGGGTAGCGTCAGCCTCTATAGGGTAAGCAAAGGAATCAGTTGTCCACGACAGCTAGCTACCTTGGCTTGCCTCACCTTACCTTACCATGACCTACCTTGACCTACCTTTGCTGTATATGCAGTTAATGTCTGTATTACGGTCCAATATACACGGAAATAAAGGCCTTCGCTACCTGTTTGAGTTTTTACAAGATCTAACTAACCATTATATCTCCACTGCCATCATCAGATACCGGTAAGTAGCCATTCAACGATGTAACTAACACCTAGATAGTCTATAGCAGAGCAGGTAATATCCCCTGTCAACTTTCTAAATAAGCTCACACACAACTCTACATCGTTTCGGTCATTTTGCTTCGTCTTCAGTGTCTCACTCATAGCGCTTGCTAGTGCCGGCTCCCTCGGGGGTATCTGCCGCCGCCATACAATCCTCCCGCTCTGCCAAACCATCGACAGTAGCTGGGCACTAATCACCAATATTTCAGCTGTGGCGCACTAGATGAGATAATGAAGCCCAAGATTCTAGATATACTATACGATAGATAAGGCTCCAACGCTCACTCATGAGTTTCTGCGAGTTGAAACTCCGTGTACTCTCTCTACTTCCAACATTTTTGTATGCTTAGCACGTCCACTCGTTTCCATCTCTCACAATGGCTCGTCACGGCTTCGTCGCTATTCTAGCGGCTATTAGCATCATTGGAGTCGACGCAAGCCCCTGTAAATTGCCACACTCTGCCACCGTCGAGCTGTCGACCTCGATTGAGACGTCCTCTACTGCTACTCTCGGAACATCGACGACATATCTTGAGACATGGCCATACACCATCGCTACCGACTCGACCCAGACGACTCATGCGACTGCTCTTACTGGGGACTTGACCGAGACCGAGACCGAGACCGGCACTGCCACAGATCTCACAGTTACAGAGCAGACTACGTCCACTGAGGCCAGCACTGCTTTTGACACTACGACCATCACCGAGGCCATCACCAGCTTTGACTCTGCGACTACTACCGAAACCACTACCGCTGAAACAACCACGACGACGGCAGCTGTCGATCCGCCTGTCGACCCTCCTTCTCCCCCTCCTTGCACGCCAGCCCAGATCATCACCAACCCTGGCTTCGACAGTAATGAAGATGCTTCACCGTGGGTTCTTGACGTTAACGCCGCCGTATCCCTCCAAAACCCACGTTCCGCTCCTCATTTCATGTAAGCTCCAGAAACTTGGACCATTCGTACTCATCAAGTGCTAAACCGACCCTATAGCTTGAGCACCTTCAACCGTGGCGGAACTACCACCTCAACCATCTCCCAGACTCTGCGCAATGTCGGCCCTCAGCGCTACGTGCTCGACTACTACATTAACATGCAAACCGCCATAAATGGCCGTGGTTTTACTTGCCGTGCTACTCCTAGTATTAACGGCCAGGAGCTGACGTCGAGTCAGTTGTTGAGCGAGAACGGTCCCTTTGGTTTTAGGCGGTCAGCTGTGTTCTGGAATACGCCCAGTGCGACTGAGACGCTTGCGGAGACGCTGTTGGTCATTACTGTTGAGTGCACTGGAGATTTTGATACTGTTGTTATTGGCTTGGACGACGTTACTCTTACCCGCCAATGCGCTGCTGCTTAATGCGGAACAATGTGATTGTACCAGAGCTTAGATACTCTATCTAGACTTCGTGTAGTATAGATGGCATATGATACATGTGGTACTATAAGAAAATGCCTGATATCAAATCACAATGCTTGCAATGCGCAAATCATCCAAAAAAAAAAAAAAAGATTGCAGTTTGGCAAGCAAACTATCATTGCTAACCTTCACCATACAATCACGATCCAGCATATTACCCCTGCACCCGAGTAGCCTTGAACGTAGTCCAGTGCCGATTAATATGCTGGGTGAGATTTAGTTTAGGGGTATTAGGGGTATCCAAGTTGGAGTCGGCAGGGCTGGGGATACCTTGTAAAGCTTGTGACGATTTATATACCGGGGTAGAGCTTCCATTGTGGTTTTGGGGGCCGGGATTTCTTGCGTTCTGCTGAGGTGGTCTTGGGGCAAAGTGCACTTGACCAGCTCGTGATGGACAAGATCGCACTGAACATGGTCGCCGCCGAGGAGAGTGTTCTGCAGCAGGTTGTGCTTGGACATTTGATAGCTGAGAGTGTGACTGTGCGTATTTAGGGGCTGGTAGTTAGTTGTAAACTCTGTTGTCTGGACGATGACCTTTCAGAGAAGGATGCATTGGACACAGCAGGCGGACTGAGAACTTGGCTTGGCTGATTCGTCTGTGAAGACTGTGACATATATATATATGTATCCTCACC
>JABFAK010000600.1:0-13942 GCA_013266265.1 Fusarium sp. NRRL 66182
ACCTACCTAGGTACCTAATCTACTCATATTTAGCATTCGTCGAGTACAACCACACAACTCACCTTCACCTACACCTACACCTACACCTACACCTAGTACCTATACGGCCCAGAACTTACAAGCTACCTCCCTACCTAATCATGGCAATCATCCTCATTGTAGGAGCTACTCGGGGCCTAGGTGCCAGCATCACCAAGCAATATGCTGCAAAGAGCGCAAACACCGTTTATGGCACGACGAGATCGCCTGAAGAGACCAAAGATTTCCCTACAGAGGTGAGATGGCTTCCCGGCATCGACCTCACCCACTCCAATGTCGGCGAGAGGCTTGCCAGCCTCCTTGACCCGTCTCACCCAGTCGATACCATGGTGAGTGCGATCTGCTCATGCAGCAGGGGAAGCTATGATCAAGGTATCGTGGAGCTAAGGAACAAGCAAAGATCATCACGGCTGGTTACTTCGCTACAGAAGATCTCACCGCGGACAAAGGCCCCAACTGGGAGCAGGAGCTGCGCATGTACACGACTAGCTCCATCGCCCCCGTTTTCATCGTACACCATCTGGTCCATAAGGGTCTCTTGCGCGAGGGCTCCAAGGTGGTGCTCGTGTCCTCCGAGTCTGGCAGCATCGCACTGCGACATCCCAAAGAGGGCGGCGGCAATTACGCGCACCATGCCAGCAAGGCGGCTCTCAACATGGTAGGCAGGCTGCTCAGTCTGGACCTGAAAGACCAAGGCGTCATCGTCAGCATCGTGCACCCGGGCTTTATGCGGACTGATATGACAAAAGGCGTTGGGTTTGACAAGTTTTGGGACGAGGGCGGAGGTGAGAGCGCGCGAATACCGCCTATAGACGGAGCAATGTGGTTGCTGACGAATGTGTGTGATGGGCTAGCCGTGGCACCAGATGAGGCGGCCACGAGCCTCATTCAGTGGACGGACAAGCTTGATATCAACAAGACGGGAGAGTACTGGGCACCACGAGGACCGGGTGAGTTCGTTCCCGAGATGGGTTCGTACCGCGACAAGTTGGTCGGGTGCTAACGAATGCTTGTCTGCTAGGAGATATTGGGACTGCCGAGGCTGTTCTAGGCAAGGACCTGGCTACACCACTCAAGCTACCCTGGTAGAGCAGAGCAGAGCCGACCAGATCAATCAACCTCGTGTTCGCCGACAATAGATGATGTCGTCAGAGGTGATGGATGTTAAAGGGTAAAGATTGCCGCCCGGAGATGAGCGCAATTTCAATCTATCGAAAACAGGCGGGCCAATGTTCCTTTTACATAGACGATGGAAGGTATCATATGGTCTTTTCGAGATTGAAAGAGTGTGGGGTTGATATTCAGGGTCTCTTTGTGCATGACTAGAGACTATGATAGAGTCTAGTTAGAGTCTAGCCGCGCCAAGAGGCTGCGTCTGGCCTGTCCTGGTTGCAGCAATTAATTAAGTTGACGGTAGATCGTTAATTTACGAGAGTAACGATAACGCGGAATCGCACTTGTTCGTTACGCAAGTGAGTGGTTCCGTTCTCTCGTCTGATTAGGATCGACCGCAGACTGCGCCAGGCTAATGGGAGGCGTTGTACCACCTGAATTGCATACAACACTGCATATCAACTAGATAACTAATTAACTAGGTAGCTATCTAGTTAATGGATGGATGTATAAGTGATGATGGAATAGGTATCCGTATGGGCGTACGCAGTTCCATCCCTGCTGAGGTGGGAGATTGGCAGCTGAAATACCACTTCATGGGTGAGTCGCAGATATGTATAACGTAACTGCCTGTGTTAGTGCTTGGATACCTACCTAGATTAATAGATGAGAGCCCCATCTTATACGACACGTGAGCATGCTAGCCAGCCAAATTGTATTGGTATAATTAGAATACGACGGTCAAGTCTGGAACGGTTTTCCAGGTTAGAATGATTCGGGAGATGATATTCCTGAGTTAATATCCGTCGTATCTTGGCAGCGCCTCAGACCCGATGCGAGATCTCAAAGGCTGCAGATGCGTCGTAAGCAGCCGAAAATCCCCTGAAGCAAAAGAAAGGAGACGATGAAGAAGAAAAAAAAAAGAAAAGCAAATTTGAGCCATGATCGATAACCGGGACTATTTGTTAACTGACTACAGCACCTACTTGTGGAGTTTGGCGTCAGGGGTCGTGGATCATCGATAGCTTTTGTGGAGGAGAGAGACTAAACTACCTGGAACTAGATGGATAGATACCTACTCCATGTTGTCTGCGTTTAGTCTAGTGGAAGGCCAGCTCCAAGGGGCAGGGGTATCTTAGGGGGAGACTTTGACTTGACAGGGAGTTAATTGTTGAATAGTGAGGGCATCTTATTGTAAGCTAAAACGGTCGTGTTTTCTCTTGGCTGTGATTTAGGTGCGCAATCGGGTATGATTGTAATTGTGTCACTGCCATCCAAGATGCCGCTGTAGCTGTAACTGACTGCCCTGGGGGCGGCCAAGGGACTTACGCCACAGCGGCTCTGTCTGGTTCATACGAGGTCCCCCCGGTGGCTGGAGGCCGGGGGCCGTGATGCGCCACCGGGGGCGTCTAGGAGGAGCCTCTCTATTTCCCGACTTGCACTTGCTTTGGATCAGAGACAGTACGTGGAAACTGAAAGCATGATTAAAGAACCGATTTGCATGAGATCTGCTCTGTCTTGGATTGCTTTTTTAGCTGGCTGACACGCTTTCGAGGTTCCCGACCGTAGTCGGATGCCGTTGAAATAAGGCTGTGTCTGGGAGACGCAGAGTACATGTCAAAAACCAATAGTCATCCATCCAAATAAGAATGTACAGCCTCAGTGCAAAACGGTAATTACTTGATTCAGCTCAGCCAAGTTCAGCCCCCATCGTCTCAGATATTTGCTTTTCATTCGCGTCTCTCTTGTTATCCGTCAACTTACGGATATCATACTCTAACCCCAACCCCCAAATACACAAACTGATATGGTGATTGACTGACTGACTCTTTCCCCAACTTACCACATTCACCGACTTGCTTTTTGCCCAGGCAAGCAGGCAAGCAAGCAAGCAAGCAGGCAAGCAGCAACCCCATACATAGGTACCCCATTCGTACTTGCCTGGTCTTGATTTGAATCGAGTCCAGGCCTTGCTCTAGACCTTCCCTTACTTGCTTTAGTCTACTTGGAAGGTTGTATCTGTACCTGTACACCTATGTACCTCGTGTCTTCATCCAGCAATCCATCCATCTTTCTTCCTTTCCCTTTTGTTGATCGATCTTCGATCTTCTTTCACCTCTATTAAACCTCCACCGTACAAAATCAACGTTTGCTTTCCTGGCTCGTGGCTCAGGTTGCCCGTCGACCGCTCCTTTCTTGTCGTTACCTTACGAATACCTTTTTTTTTTTTCCGTTTCTTTTTTTTACTCTTTCTCCTCTGGCGACAAAACAACGTCCTACGTGGGTTTGGTTGTCCGCAATTCATTCCTTTTCTTTCATCATACCATCCTCGCTATACAAAGGACCGCAAACATCACAGCAGCTCATTACCACCCATTTACGGCAGCATATCGCTCAACCAGCATCCATCGCCGCCTTCTATCTTGCATCCATCTTGTTACTGCATTTCTTGTGCCGCCTCAAAGCTCGAACCGTCTGAGACCCTGACTTCGATCGCAACCCGTATCTTACTTCGGTCCTCGCCTACGAGAACGACGCCTGTTTTCATCACTTTTCCATCGTTCTCTTACCCGTTCACGCTCAACTTGGGTTGAATTCGGCAGGACTTACCGTACTGACTTGCAAGAATCGGAAAACTGAACGAGTTTCCTGAACGGCACTACTGTCAGGATTACTTTGTTGGTTAGCTTCTCAACGATCGAGCTTACCTGGACCCTGATTTCGCCTTTTTGCTACCCCTGGTCCCTGTTGAGCAACATCGTCGTACTACCCGGTGGTCAATTCGCTCCCCCTACCAGTCCCGCCTTTTGAACAGGCCTACCTACGCTCGACAGCCGCAAGCTGCATTGGTCTGCCCCGCTGTTGGACGCATTGACGACTCGCCGTCCAGGTCACCCTGAGTGGTTAGGCCCGACACCCGCAATCTGGACGCCCCTACACCGGCATCTTGGCTTTTTGAAAAGCATTCTGCAAAGACTTGAGCACTGGTTTGCACTTGGTAATACTGTATCACTCAGCATCCGGATTCAAACACCCAGATCTCCCTTGGACCCCACGCCGGCTGCTCAAAGGTTCTTTGCTTTGGTAGCTTCCGCCCAAGCGATCATCCTACCTTGCTCAGACAAGCCAGCCAGCCCCTTTCCGAGCCCTTGGCACCACAACCGCCCATCCACCCCAGTGCCCTTGACCCGCCCCGTACCTGAACAGAGTTGAACGGGGATTCAACTCGCACTCTGAGTGGCGTTCGGTTCTTGTCGATTTGGTATGACGCTAGGCCTGAGCTTCTAGGTCAAACCGTCAAAGGAATTTAACCCATCCCGAGCTACGTACTTTACTACAGCCAGCTCTCGCAATTCAGCCTTCAGCAAGTTGCTCCTGTTCCTGTTTTGCACAGGCCCAACTTTATTGTCCAGCATTGCACTGCACCCGTGTCGCATTGTTCTGCTCTGCGTTGTATCGACCAAAGCATAACTTCCGTTTCTTGTGTCGATTGGCTCCGCATCCTCTCCTGGATCTTCAAATCAGAAACACAAGCCCAAACTTGACCCCTTTGCAATCATGTCTACAGCTCAGTCTTTCCAGTCTGGTAAGCGCTCCCCCCCTTGATTTCGCTTTACTGTGATCTGCGACAAATATCTCCATTCCCAACGTCTCCCCTCTCGATCCATCGCGCCAGGATACGCGCCCGATAACTTCCAAAGCCTGGCGCTTGGAATCTATAACAAAGGGGACTGGATGCTGAAGGGGAGACCGACGGAGTGCCAAACAACTTGGCAGACAGTTCACCAGCAGTTTGCTGCCCGATCCACTAGACTGGCGGCCATTTTGTGTCATGCTGAGGAGATTGTCTGTTTCATCTTGGCCCATCTGTTGTCGTCATTGCATGCATGCGCCCGTTTGTTTGGCCGCCAACTGATAGTTTTCTTGAATAGGCCACGCCAGTTCTGGCCAATCGCCCGGGCTCACACTCAACTTATCTTCTAATAACCCCTTCCGCAACCGCGCACCATCTCCTGCCAGCGCCGACCTTCTTTTTTCAAACAAACCCGCCTCTCCTTTCGACGACCCTCCGCCACGACCGCTATCCCGAAATCCATTTCTCGACCAGCCTGTTGACCTACTGTCGCAGCCATTGAGGTCACCTGGCGCCATGTCATCGCACTCAGATTCCAAGTCTCTTTCTGCTGAAGAGATTTTTGTACGTATTCATCGCCACCTTTGTTTGGTTTCATCTCTTGAGGCTCTTCACCAAGCGCACTTTGGGCAAGCCACCTGAGTGATCGCCCCAAAGGTGACGGAATATTTGAAACAAGACACTGACCAGCCATTACAGAACCAAATGAGGCTTGATGATTCTTCCAACGGCGAGCAGGCACAGCAGCAAGCTCCCCGTCGACCGATGAATGGTCCGCCTTCACGAAGAGGCGAAAACGGACCTCCCCAAAATGGCAACCACCGCCCTACGCGTTCCCAAGAGGAGGCCCTTCGCGCTCGAAGGATGCAGAGCTCTGGTGCCCAACCGCAACCCAGCTCACCGCAGCGGCGTGCCCCACAAGGACGTCCTCGACGTAACTCTGAGTCTTCTTTGATAGACTTTGATGCGCGCCCAATCACGGAAGAGGAGAAGAGGATGATTGAGGCAGCCAGACGTCGTGAGTACGAACGACAGCGTCGTGGAGACGGCAAGGAGCGGGGCGATAGAGGCGACCGTGACCGTGACCGTGACCGCGACCGCGAACGCGCCCGTCGTGGTGAGCGGGGTGAGCGTGGTGACAGCAAGTCCAGCCGTCCCAGTCGTAAAATGGACATCATTGATCAACTTGATGCCACAAGCATCTACGGAACTGGATGTAAGTGTGGTTTTGCGTCTTGTAAAACTGACAAGTGCTAACATGGCTCAGTGTTCCACCACGATGGCCCCTTCGACGCTCTGAACCCCCACCGAAATCGACAGAATGCAAGACGGGCACCGATGCAAGCTTTCCCCAAGGATTCCTTGAACAACTCACTTGGAGGCGCAGGACCACTCAATGCCCGGGCTGATCATTCTGCTCTCATGGGCAATGCTACTGATGAGGCTTTCCGGGACTTTGCTGCGCCGGGCAAAGTGTCAACTCGAAAGGAGACGCCCATTTTTGACTCATCAGGGCGAGATAAGATCGTCCATGGCGATGAGTCTGTCGGCCTAGGAACATCAACCTTCCTTGAGGGCACGCCGGCCGCACGAAGTGCCATTCAAGCACAGGCTCAGGAGAACTTGGAGGGCGGCCTGCAGCGCAAGAAGTCACTTGCGCAGCGCATCCGCCACATCAACAAGAGCCAGGGCGACTACACCAAGACCCGTGCCCACGGCGAATACTCTAGAATCACTCCAGACGCCCATCCATCAGCATTAAGTAGCGCCTCGGATAACAACCCCTTCTTTGCCGAGTTTGGGAAGGGAGAGGAGTCTCTGAGTGTGAGGCCTCGAGATGGTGCTATGACCCCCAACAGCCCACCCGCAGGTCGGCGTCCTTCTGCCGGAGCGGTATTGGAGCGTCGAGCAACTACAGATGCCACTGCGACATTGGACGAGCCCCCCGCCAAACCTTCAGGGCTCATGGGGCGAATGAAGAGCTTGAAGGGCCGAAGACCTCGTCCGGAAGTCCCCAACGGCGCTGGTATGCCCGGAACAGCCGCTTAGTGGAGGACAGGTGCCGGGCGACTACTTGACGCAAGCCGAACTCCGACGCGATGGCGGTCGAAGCAGGGCAGTCTTCTAGAAGAGGATGACGCAAACGTGAACGTGAGTGCGTGGGCTTCCAGTCTGCCGACAAGAGACCAAGAAAATGCAGCGCCAAGGGAGATGGAGAAGGATGCACAGGACACGCCGAGCTCAACGCATGAATCCAAGTCTATCCTTTTTGCAGCTACAGAGGCTCAATGCAAGAGTCTTGGTCGGGAGCACTGTTTTTCAGGGAAGCGATATGAGAATGCGATGAGATAATATCTAGTTAGTCTGTCTATGCAGACATAGACCACGTTTTCCCCCCTTCTTTCTTTTTTACGTATCTCTTTTTGTTAGGGTTATGGAATGGGAGCATGGGTTACAGGAAACTAGGCCCACAGGCGCGGTCACTTTGCTCGGTTTTGGAGATGAAATCAAATTACCCCCGAATGGCGGAGGCCAAGAGAAGCATCAGCCCCAGATATTCTGCTGCAGAGTCAGTTGATGATGATATCCATGGTTGCAGGGAGGAACATGGGGCTGCAGAGGCAGAGGCGGAGGCAGACATTTGGGAGATTGTCACGAACCCCCTTTTTGTATGTTTTATATCAGGACTTGATGTTTGAATTGCAAGGGCATCAATACAAACCAGTACACTAGTACTACTAGCAATCTGTCACGTATCGCCGTGATTATGTATGTGATGGATACTTGATACTCGAATGCCTGTATAGTAAGCCCCCATCTGACAACTTGATGGGTATTTAAAAGTTCGTACTTGTCGGAAGAAAATGTTGTCTGGTTAGGCCAATTATGTCCCCCCCAAAACAGGTGGGCTGTCTTGTTGGGAGGCATCGTCAACTTGAACCCTTCACAACCAAGACCAATAAACTCAAGCAAGCCTTTACCCCATGAGCTCACCACAGCCTCCTCCCTCGCAAGCGAGTTCCCATTTTCCATTAGAGCCTATTCCAGCATCCGTGCTGGCCGATAAAGAAGCTCGACGACGCGACGCGACGGCGATATTAGGGCCCTGCAAGACAGGATGTGCAGCCATAGACCAAGACGTCTTGCTAGGCGGCCTGGAGCGTGCAAGTGTTGTGGGAATCAGCGCAGAGGATGAAGAATTAGGCATCAAGGTAAATCAAAGCCAAGGGGATAATGAAGAGACTTGGTTGCTGACCTGCACGCGACAGCTTGGCCTTCAGACATTGGCGCATTCTCTCTGCGAGGGGACCATCACAGATGGACTCGTCATCACGCCCAAGCCGACGAGCGTGATGCTGGCTGGCTTGAGAGATGCGGTAAAAGCTGAGCTCGGGCAGAGAGGAGATGTAAAAGATGTCAAGATAAAGCTGAGACAGTGTCTGGACAAGGTGATGCTGTCTTGTGTGTTTGACCTAGATGGCCTGTGGGAGGTGTTGGCAGATCTGGATCCAAGCGAACCCGCCGAGGAGGGAGCAGAGAAGCATGATATGATGACGGCAGCAGCAGCAGCGGAGAATGCGCAGGTTGACGAGATTCAGGATAGCCAGGATGACGATGACGACAAAGCCTTCTCGCCTATACGACAAGCTTCACAGCCTCGGTCAGAGAAGCATCCAGAAGTCATCATGATAACGCACTTTTCCTCCCTTCTCACAAGCCTCTTCACCCACCGCGAGAAATCAGCCGCGCGCTCCGCTCTCCAGCTTCTGGGATCCCACCTTCGTGACCTCTCACGTAACCTGGCGTCTGCTCCGCTCATCATGCTTCTCAACTCGACAACATGGCCCTGCTCGGGTCCAGCAGCCACAGCAACATCACCACCACCCGCTAAGCAAACGCCCATCGACCCGACCCTGCGGTCTGTATTCAGCACGGCCACGTCACGACGCACAAAGCCCAGCTTCGGCATGTTGTTTGCGCAGCTGCTGGATACGCATCTGCTGTGCATCAAGATACCCAGGACGAGGTTGGATGCTGGCGCAGCGGTGCAGCGCCGTGAGGAAGTCGGGATGTCGTGGGTTGTAGAGGTATTGCTGGACGAGATGGGTGTCTGGGAGGGGAGGAAGGGGGCTAGACTGGGGAGGGAGCAGAGATGGACGGCTGTTGATGTCGAGAGAGGGAGAGTCACAAGGTCAGTGTTCTGAACACGAGCGAGCCAAGCCAAGGCGTGCAGCAGGGTTTAGATCTGGGACGGTGGTGTATCAGTTGATGGTCAAGATATATTCACATCAACCGGTATAAGAAGAACAAGGTCAAATAGGAATCGCTCAACATATATGGTTGCCAAGGGACTTTGCGCACATATATCCACATCATCATCCATCCACCCACCCACCACATTAACTTGTTTCACAACGCTCCATGACAAAAAAGGCTCCGCTCCAAGTATGCCATGTTATGCCATGCCAAACCAAACTATGCCGTCCAACATTTGCTCATCCTTCCAGAGTACAAGCTACGCTATCCCGTCCTTCACTTTCCATCTCGTCATCTCGTACTGCCCCTATACTTTAACCCACATTTGGCGGCCTCCTCTCCCTGACGTAGCCATCTACCGAGTCTCACGGCGTGTCGACTTTTGACTGTTCCCATATCGTAGTCAGAAAATGCCTCGACAACATCCACCGGACGGTTTCGAAATGCGGCCTGGAGTCTCGGGTCTCCCCTAACTAACTAGCCGAAGGTCGTCAACACTCGTAAGAGTATCTCACGCCCAGGGACGGGTTTACGTCGCAGCACTCGGACGCCGCCAAGTAATACAGCAACAACAACAACAACAACAAGAAACCTTTCCAGGAAAACACTCCACATCTGCGGGTTTGGTAGATGGCTATTGTTATGAGCCGAGCAACTCCGACTTGCGGTTGCTCTTCCAAAAGTCGATGGCTTCAACAACATCATCTCCCTTGTCATCCTCATGCGCAAACAAAATCTGATACCAGTGTTAGCGTTTCCCCAACCAGCTGAGGTGATGAATGTTACCTCATGTGTACTGCTGTGAAGCATGCGAATGTTCTTGCGAGGAACAATATGCACCGCGCCATTCTCCATGTTACGAAGCTCAATAAAGTTGGCCTCAAACGCGAGGATCCAGGGGTAACTGAGCGCAAAGCTGTGCGGTGTACCCTCCCAGTCGATTCGCCATTCTGGCCGAGCCCGCCAGCCGTTGCGGTTGACGAAGAAGGAGAACTCTGAGTAGTTGAGCAAGAACTCTCCGTTAAGTCTCTCGATATGGATCGGCTTGACTCCTTCTTTGCGGGCCACGAAATCAAGCGAGGTATCGGCCTGGTCGAGTAGAGACTGTGTCTCGAGGGTCTCGAGGGAAACCACCTCGAAACCTCGGGCGCAGGCAACGCAGAGCTTGGACTTGAGGAAGTGGACAGACGACGACTCGGTGGGGATGTAAAACTCCTTGAACGGCTTAAGCTCATCGTGTCCGCCGCTCATGAACTTGCCAATGCCCTTCTGCTTCTTAGCCTTGGTCATGGCATCGTTGGGCTCAAACACTTTGATGGTGGTAGAGAGCGCAGATGACTTGACGCAGCAGACCAGATGCCTGCCCAGACAGATACCCGTCTTAAAGAAACTGCAATGGTTCTGGATCTTCTTAGGTCTCCTGGACAATGCGGGCTCGTCGGGATTGAGAGCCGAGACTGGGTAAGACTGGAGCGTCTTGTTGGACAAGACCAAGAGTAACTGGTACTCCTCCAATATGTCAATCTGGGTGACACTGGCTGTCTCCAGCACACGGCGGGGCACCTGGTCCTTCACCTTGCGATCTGACAGGTAGACACCATTGTCTGTGCCGTACAAGAGTTTACGGCCACCGTCTGTTGCCGTGTTAGTGGACCATCTCACTGCAGCCAAGCGTACTTACCGAATGGCGTGACACAGTTGACGCGGTTAGTGCCAGCAAAGAACCGGCTTGATATGACTGTGGTGTTGAAAAAGTCGGCTCTGGATCGAAGACGTTCCTGCGCAGTATGGATATACTCAAGCCACTTTTGACGCGCCGCTTGGTTCGATGCGAAAAGCGTGAGCTCGTAGCCTGCTTTGCCCAGATGGCGGAATGTGATCGGCCATCCTTCTTTTCTCGCAGGGTCGTTGGCGTTGTTGCGGATCGAAGGAATCAAGCTGGACGATGTTCTCTTCATGTTGCCGTCCTTGGGAATAACCTCCTCCATTTCCCTGATGGCGAGAAGCTCCAGAGGGATGGGTCTGCGGTATGCCTTGATCTCCTCAGCCTTGCCGGTCTGCTTGATACGAACGAGAAGAACCGCGTGATCGAAGAGGAAAGCCGTAATTTCTGCAGGATCCGTGGGTGACTTCTTGAACTGGCACTTGAACACCATCTCGCGTCCCTCTTCGGTGAGTCGGAGGTCCACGCGCTCGTTGGGCCTAAAACGAAGCTGCTCATGAAGTCTCCTCAAGTTGAATCGGTTCTCGGCCTTTCCTGACTCGGCGTTGACTCTGCCCAGAATATCTCGGATCATGACAAGGACCTTGGGGATGTCTTCCTTGTCGGGGTTGTCGTCTTCTGTGTACTTCAAGACGTTCTCCAGTAGCAGAGGGTAACGGGCCAGACGAGTGGTTGGCTTGGTCAGATAACCGTTCAGCTCCAGCTTTCTCGATTCCTTGCGTCGTTCAATCTCATCCACAAACTTGCCAAAGTAAGGGTTCACCGATCTTTCGTTTTCGAACTCGAATTTTCCTTCCAACTGCTTCGAACCGTACAGTATAAAGGGCTCGAACTGAGGGACGTAATCCAGGAAAATATCGCCAATATTGTGCACAATTGGCTCCTTTTGTTGCCGGGTTGTCAGACCAGCCGCAAATCGGGAGCTGACGGTGTGAATGCTAGGGTGGTCGACAATGTTGCTGAAGATTGTCTTGACAACCTTTTCACGGCGCTGAACAGGCACCGGCGAAGCCTTTGATCGCAGGGGTAAAATCCAAAAGTCTCGAAGATATTCCAAATCTTTGACAAAGTCCCGCTCGGTATAGCAGATCTCCGAAATAACCTCTTGTCTCTTCTTCTCCCGATCCCCGACCTTCTCGGCAACCTCCTTGGGAACTGAGTTAATCCAGAGCTTCTGCTCGTCCGTCTGATCGGCTTCATCGTCGACAACATTAGCCGCATCCTCTTTACGCAGACCAGGATTAATCTTGAGATTGAGCCTAGAAACTTGTTCCAGTCGTCGAGGGCAAGCAATAGAGTAGCACAGCTGATCTCTGGTGCATGTTGGGGAATAGCATTCGGATAGGAGGACAAAGACACCATTGACGGCAGGCTTCTCTTCTGGCTCATCCATCAATGTTTCCCTGAACTGGTACATTTCTGACTGAGAGTCCCGAAGGCGGTGCTCATAAGTCACGTCGTGGAAGAACTTTTGAGCATCCAAAGCTCGTCCAAGAAGCAAAGCGAGGTTACGGTCAGTAGTCCTAATAATGTATGACAGAACGTCCACTGCCTCGGAGCCACTGAAAGCATTCTTGTATGTCAATTCGTTCTTGGTGCGGTCACCAGTAATGATCTTTCGACGGAAACACTCTCCGACCCGTGACAAGAGAGCTGGGTATACGAGGGGTGGTCGGATCTTGGTGGCGGTCGGCGGGCGCTCGCTCTCAATCGACTTGCTTCTAGTAGGTCGCTGGACCAAAGTGGAAGCTTCAGACTCTGAAGGGGTAATAGTCGGCGCCACGGTAGAGGCCATCGACATTGTCCTACTGTGGTCGCTGCCACCATTGGACGAAGCCATGCTGGCCGTCCGGGTCTGTGTTCCCGGGGCACTAGGTGCTGGATTGGGAAATCCATTGGTGGCCGGCAGCTCTGAAGGTGCTCGTCGGTTAGGGATGACCCGACCGCTCATGGTCTGGTGGTTGTCCATGCTCTGCGGCTGATAGTTGCCTGTCAAGGACATGGTACGGTCCTCATGACGTTCTGGCACGACCCGCCCCTGGGCGGTGGTCCTCGCCGAGTTCTGCTGAGCGTATGGAGCCTGTCGAAATTGGTTTGCGGGAGCCTGCTGATATGCGCTGGGAGGAGGATGGTACATTTGCGGGCGAGGAGCTGACGCGAGCGACTGGGAGCGGTAGGAATCATTATTCATGGCAGGCCCTGGACCTCCTTGATAAAACCGCTGGGCTGGTGTCCTTGCTGCTGCAGCTTGCGACGGCGGCGGGCCTCTCTGCTCCATACGCGGAGGTGCCGGCCCTCCGGGACCAGGATATGGACGCCTTGCCTGCTGTTGCTGCTGCATGTAGTGGGCTGGCATCTGGTGGCCGCCGGACGCTGAACGTTGGCCAGGATAGTAGCCGTTTCCCATCATGCTGCTGCTATCCATTGTTCGAGTCCTGCCGGCGTTGGGGTCACCGTAGTGACCCGGGGGAGCACGGGGCGGTGGCTGCCGCTGCATGCCGGAAGACATGGAGGACATGGTCTGGGTGCGACCCTGATCCATCATATTTGGAGGCATGGAGGAGGAGGTCATGGTTTGAGATCGACCTGGAGGAGGCGCCGCGCCGAAAATATTGGAAAAGGCGGCATCTCGCTGACCGTAATTGTTGTCGTCGCCGTAGCCCCGTGGCGGTGGCCGTTGAGGAGCTCCTCGAGGATCGTACCCGTAGTTGGACATGGTGACGAATGCTTTACAAGATGCAATTAGAGGACAAGTTCGGGCATGGCAATGGAATGATGCATGGGAGAAGGGGCAATGGTACCGACAGTTTTGTGAGCGCCCGAGGCAAGAAACCTGTTACCAGGCGTGTCACAGCCGACGTCGACGGATGCGCCGCCGTCAGTCGACGCCAACACGTCCCCTTAAGCTAAGGTAACGTTGAGGGCGATGTGTGGGCGAGAATCGTCCGTGGTAAGTCGGCGCTGCGAATACCCTCACAGGGTAGCGCCCTTGATTCTCTCAGGAGGATGGTATCAGAGGGATTCGGGGTGGTCGCTTCTGGCTACCTGAGTAAGGCAAGTGTTGTGTCGGTTTTTGCGAGTTTGGGCTCGAGGGGGGGGGGGGGTCGGACAAAGCGGCCGGGTGAGCAAAATGGCAAATCTCTGGCCTTTGTCCGGAGCTCGTGGGCCGATGTAGG
>JABFAK010000601.1:0-33332 GCA_013266265.1 Fusarium sp. NRRL 66182
CTTCTATTTCCTTGCTTGCCCCTGCTCGCTCCATCCTCTCATCCCTGCTCAGCGTGTTCCAATGGCTCAGCGGCCCACGTCACCCACCCACCCGCGCTGACAGGTCTTCTATTCTATCGACTAACAGCCCTTCCTAGGGGACCCCTTCAGCCTCTTCAGCACCTTCGAATGCCGCTGCTGCTGCAGCTAGTGCCAGCCCGAGCCCCGGCGCCCAAATTCAAGGACGCTCTCAGTTTCACGGACACTATCCGTACGTTCGATCCCACTCTCAATCCCACTCCCACCACCATCATCAACACGCCAGTTCGGCGCCGTCTCACGCTTCGGTTGCCGCCTACAACTCGGCTCTGAATAAACCTGTCGTCACTTTTGCCTGTGCTTCTCTCTCCGACTCCAATTCTGTATCCTCCGTCTCCTCAACCTCAACCACAGCATCTACACCAGCATCGTCCTACGGCTCGCCTACTACCACTGCAACCACCACCCCGGTCTCGTCTCCTGCCTCCTCGATCGCTTCCCCAACTACAAGATCGACACCAACATTCGCTACTCCCGTATCCTCTACCAGACCCGACTCCAAGAGGACCGTCCACTTCCGTTCAGGCACCACCAGCATCCCTAGCAGTACCAGTACCAATACCAATAGCGCGCCCTCTATTCCCGTCCTCTCTGTCGTGCCTCCGCCTGGCCAAGACGGCGGCGACGGAGAGGCAAGACGACCCGCTATGCAGCGAGTTTCTTCCTTTCTTCCCTCGTGGGACAAGAGGTCGTCAGGTCCTCGCGCAAGCTTGTTTGGCTGGTCCTCAAACCGCTCCAGCGCCTCCATCTCAGCCGCAAACTCCAACGCACTATCCAGGATAAACACGACGGCCGCTAATGCGAATGGCCGTGTCCAGCGAGAAGCTTTCTGGCCTGCGACACTCGACCTCGAATGCGAAAAGGCCGCCCGCATTCTCAAATCGTTTGCTAGTATGCTTGTCCAACGTCCAACGTCTTGGCCAGTCGCCTCTTTGCTAACCTTCTGTCCCAGCCGATGGCTATCTTGTTCCCTTGGAAGAAGATGACGCACAGTCGACAACGAGCGAACCACGATCTCCAAAAAGAGTTACCAAGAAGATCCCCAAGCGCATCATACAGAATGCTGCCGGAATCGCCATCTTCACATGTATGCGCAGCGGTCTGTGGATGACGGGCTCCGGCGGCTCCGGCATTCTCATTGCTCGAAAATCTGACGGTACCTGGTCGCCTCCGTCAGGAATCATGCTACACACGCCCACCCTTAGCTTCATCATTGGCGTCGATGTTTACGACTGTGTTCTTGTTGTTAATAACCTAGCTGCTCTTGAGTCCATCACAAAACCTCGTGTCACCCTCGGCGAAGACGTCGGTCTAACAAACGGCCCCCTGGTGTCGTTGGACTCAGACGAGTCGCACATTCAGTGGAAGGACTTGGGTAACACCGTTTTGACCTACATGAAAGCGCGCTGTCAAACCCAGGCTGTGAATTTGAACGGCTGCATTCTAGCCGAGAGAGGAAACGAAAATGAGCGCTTCTATGCTAGCCCAGTCACGCAGATGGACATTCTAGCCGGCAATGTATCTCGACAGGTGGAGGAGATAGGGCCACTCTCAGAGGTTATCAAGATGGCTGAGGGGAGGACAGACTACGACGCCGCCGTTATTAGCAAGGTTGCTCTGGAATGTGCGCCAGGAGACGCCGTGATCGAAACGCCCAAAACTTCAACGCCCGCCTCGCCCCGCACAGCCTTTGGAATCCCCAACGTCGATGACCCCGATCCCTTTGGCGTTCTGGCCCTAGAAATGGCTGGTTTGGAAATCAGAGAGGCAGGATCACGACTAAGACCTACTAGCAGCCAATTTGACTTCAACCCCGCGCCCACGAGTCCAGCCTTTTCGAAACTGAACCGGCAAAGTACAGATACATTCATCTCGAAAAGCAACCGCAACAGTTACATGTCTTCGCGAACCGTTAAAAGTCAAATGACGGACGCTGGAACACAGACGGATGTAGGGACCACACCTGAAACAACACCCAGTCCAGGACAAAGCGAAGACGGCCATCCCCGCACACAAATCCCCGAGGTCACAGAGGAAGAGGAGGAAGTTGATTACACAAAGGTCGATCTGACTCCCATAAGACATTTGAGCGGCGCACACACTCCTCTCGGTGCAACGAGCCACAGCAGCACAGCGGCTGTGGAACAGGATACCCTCAAGGTCGAGCCGAGAGACGACACCGACAAAGCTTCGAGCAACTACGATAGCGACAAGGATGACAAGAGCAGCCGTAATGGTGGCGACCAAGATGACTCGGAGAGCGATGTCGAGGAAGATGAGGAGGAACCTGTGGTGTTTGAGGTGGCTGCAGTGCAGCCGGCAAGGACCCAGGCTGTTGCATCCCGCATGATCCACGCCAAGGGTAACATGGTTAACATCCCCAAGAGGATTCCTCCTCCGCTGCCCATGAGAAGCCCTGCCAGGACATCTCGGTCTAGCAAGAGCGAGATTGGCGACGTCGCAAATCTTCGAAGCCCTCTGCGACAAGAAGCCTTTGGCGAAGAAGATGTCGAGTCAAGCGATGATCAGCAGACCAAGGCTCGATCTTCGTCTTACCTCATGCCTAGAGAGCTCAAGGTTGAGAAGGTCAGGACCGAGGTTAAGAAGGCCGAGGAGCCTAAGGCTGAGGTGTCAAAGGATCAAGAGCCCACGGCCAAGGATGACAAGTCATCGGAATCCGAGGTTGAATTCTTCCCAGCCGAGGAGGTCAAGGCGGACACTGCAGCGTCCCCGGTAAAGGAATCCAAGCCCGAGGCTGCACAGGCTGAGGAGCCAAAGGAGGAGACACCTGCAATCGAACCCAAGACTGAAGCAAAAGATGCCGAGGCACTTCCTAGAACGCCTCAGAATGAGGAGTCGGATGACTTGGACCTGGCTGAGAAGAAGCACACATCATCCATCTACACTGGAGTGACGGAGGATCGATGGAGTGTCGATGGCACAAACCTCACAACCCCCACATCGGACCGCCCCTTTTCGGTTATGGACGACATGACCGAAGATGAGACTCCGAGGAAGCCAGCAAAAGAAGTTGAGCAGCCGGAGATCAACGAGAAGCACGAAAAGCTAGAGAAGATGGAATCAAAAGAAGCAACCGGCAACGCCATCACGGTTGTATAATCGAAGACGACACGATGATTTTACAAGGGTAGATGGGATACGGCGCACGACCTGAGCTTTTGACGGGGGTAATCACTCTGGGGGCTTTTTTGAGCAGACTTTTGCGCATTCTTGTCAATACCTTTTTTTTTTTTTTTGTGAAAATGTACGTTATGATGGGTTCTTTGTGCGGGCGATTGATTCATGGCCCCTTGATCGGCGTTTGCTGGGACGGTCACAACCACTTCTTCATTCAGTTCTCGAGCAGCACAGAGCTGACTGGTGGGAGAAACGAGTATATCATGGGATGGGGGCAAAGCTAAACGAATATGTGGATAAAAGGGAAAGGATCCTTGAAACAAGGTCTGTACTGGGAGTTGAAGTTTTATTTATTTATTTTGAACGGCTGGCTGGGGCTAGTAGAGGTCAGACAGACTACGACCAAGGTTTAGTCTTGATGCCATTGAATAGATACAATGGGCTGTCACCGGTTTATGAATTCAATTATCTTGCTTGGCCAAGTTTTTTTTTTTAAATTTTTTTTTTGAGATGATAATATTTGGTATGCATTGTTGATCTATTTATACTATTCTTTTTATTTCTTGACTCTTGACTGGCACTGCCAGGTATAGACAGGCAGCTGGCAACTGGTGGTGGCAGAGGCAGCCAAGGTGCCTTGGTTATGAGAATCTCTTTTCCCTTCCCACTTCTTATACCTTGGACTGGAATGTTTCTGTAACTCTCTGATCTGATCCTTCAGGGCTCAAATTTTGTATTTTGTTTGCTCAGACTTTTTGCCGACACGATATAGTCCAAACTCCAAACATGATGGCCTCCTTCAAGACGCCCACTAAGGAGGACACAGTGAGTCACGTGCCATCACCAAGCCCAGCAGCCGGCGCACCAGCCACACCCGTCGCGTCGTCGCCACGGTACAAGCTGCGGCTACGGGCGCGCAAACTTCGAGAAGGCTCGCCTACGCCTACACCATCGCGACGCAACAAGCGGGCATTACTACAAGACGACAACGGCCCCGTCACTCCGTCCCCGCAGAGATACTACCACGGCGACTTCAGCGCAAGCGCAAGTGCCAGGAGATATAGAAACCACATAATGTCGAGCACAGCTGGCAAATGGCGCGAGGAGCAGGTCCTCATCATCTGTCCTGGCAGCCGCACTACCATGGCCCAGCTGGGATGCAGCGAGCTGACTCCTCCTGCGAGGCGCATGCCGACGAGGATGTTTAAGGAGGGTGAGCAGTGGGCGCCCTATCACAAGACAAAGCGCACGACGACTGTCAATGGCGTTGAAGAGGATGAGTGGGTGGAGGATATTGACGAGGACAAGGGAGCTGTGTATCCCATCCAAGGTAACTTCTAAAGCATGGAGATGCATCATCAAGTAGAGTTCCTAAATACTAACTGCGCATGCAGCCGGTCGTATTGTTAATATGAGTGCGCTCCTCGCCTTCCTCGACCACGTCCACGGCCTCCTCACAACCACATACCACAACACTCCCATCATGCTCATGGCCTCACCGCAATGGACTCGACCCGACTGTGAGACGATTGCCCGATACGTCTTTGAGAACACGAGAACACCTGCGCTGTGCATAATCCACAGCGGAATCGCTACGCAGTACGGCTTGAAGTGGCCCAACATGACCGTGGTAGACATCGGTTACGAAAAGGTCGACGTTACGGCGATCCACGACGGACGAGTCGTCAACCATATGGATGTCGGCCCATCCGAGGCCGACGGGGAGATCAGCGGAGGTGAAGTCTTTACGCAGAGCCTGCTCAAGATGCTGCAAGGCAAAGGTTTCGATCGGGACATGGCCGAGCAGCTCAAAAGGAGCAACATTTGCGAGGTGCTGCCCTATAGCGGCACTGAGGACGACTTGATGGAGCTTCCCAAGGAGAACACGGTGGGTGCGCCGGCTGGTCAAACAAACTCGGCTCCTAGCGCCCAGGACTCTGCGACAAAAGCCCCAGATGCGCCCAACCCTGCAGATAACGGGGACGGCGAAGAGGGCAATGGTGACGGAGACGAGGATGGTGTGCTGGACGTGGCAGCCATCGTGACAAGTGGCCAGACCAAAGAGTTCCTCGCCAAGAAGGAGAAGGAAAAGGCAGCCAAGGGTGGTAGGAAGAAGGGTGAAAAGGAGGCCGACAATGCGGCAAAGGCTGCGCGTCTGCCCAACTCCAAGAGGACACACAATACTTTCTTCTACGAGGAGATCGTCCAGGAGGATGTTCCTCCTCCTGCCAAGGAGAAGGAGAGCGCAGAGAAACCTGCCAACGGCACAACAGAGGCTCCCAAGCCTGAAGGCGACGCCAATGAAGCTCAACCACCCCAACAAGAAAACACTGCTGCGCCTGCTACAGAGGAACCCAAGCCCGAACAAGGCCAAGAGCAAACACAGCCCGCAGAGCCCGCAGAGCCCAAGCCCGAAGCTCAGTCGACCAACGAGTCTCCCGAGAAGCGACCAAAGCGCATCCGTCGAGATGTCGAGGTCGGCCTCGAGCGCTTCAAGTTCGCCCAGCGTCACGAAATCGACCGCATCGTCAACGCCATCTATCGCACTGTCCAGGGCATTGACGATATGTACATGCGACCCGCCTGCTGGGACAACCTCGTCTTTGTCGGCAACGGCTCTCGCCTGCGCGGTCTCCGCGACAACATCCTCCAGACCCTCAACGCTCGCCACCTCGTCTCCCCCTCGACCGCGACAATGTTCACATCAGAGCTGCCCTCCAACATGGCCACGCCCACCGGCACCGGCGCCCAGACTCCCACAGGCTCCTTCACCGGTGCGCCGCATCAGCTTTCATCCAGCGGCGTGAACCCCCTTCTTCAGGCTGCCACGACCGCCGCCGCCGCCGCCGGCACCACTGTCGGCAACAACATGGCCGGCACGCCGCAGCCCGCCGGCTCCGAGGCCGGTGGTCCTGCTACGACCCATCACTTCCACAGCCAGACGCCCACGAGCATCAAGACAGCCTCCCTGCCCTCGTATCTCAGCGAATGGACCAAGAACGGCTTCGAAGAGTCCATGTTCCTCGGTGCTCAAGTCGCCGCTCGCATCGCCTTCTGCCTGCACTCCAACATGGATGCCCAAACTATGGATGCTCAACGGCTCATGAGCCTGAGCAGAGTAGACTACAAGTAAGGCTCCCCGTCATCTCTGCTGCAGACTCTCCCGCTAACCGTCAAAAGCGAACTTGGCCCCAAGGGCATCCGCACACACTCCATGCTAGGCTAGAAGACCACCACTGCATTTCTGTTATTATAAAGGTTTTTCGTTCATGTCCAAGCCAAGACGTGGACCTGAGAGGAGTTTGGGGGCCAGCGAAATGGTAAACGAGAAGATGCAAAACGAGAGAACAAGAACAGACGAGGAGAGTAGGCAGACAAGAAATAGGGATAATACCATAGATTCGAATGTGTTTTGTATCAACATTCTCACTATCTAGTTTTTTTAAATGAGAACAGTCCTTCCACGGATTGGGGACTGGCTATGGAATACCTTGCTTTGAACATGGGTATCGAGTTGAGCTCGAATAGGTCGAAGGGTACATAAAAGTCTGCAACAAACTGCGCCTCCTCAGTTCACGTGGTACTTGTTGGACAGGTAGCCATTAAAAAATTATTACAATCATCAACCAAAAGACCATCATCAACGATCAAGGCCCTTAACAGCTCTCTCCTACACAGGCTACACCCCTCTCTGAAAAGGCCCAACAATCGATCCAACAGCACGCGCTGCATGGCAGAAGATGAGATAAAGCCACTAACCGGCAGCATTTCGAAGTGCTGCCTCCTGAGCAGCCTTGTTCCAGTCAGTTCTGAGCAAATAAATATACTCGATTGCGGCAACGCTTTCAAAATATTAGCAAATCTGAATCCGAGCAAGCGGCTTCTCGTTCAACTTACGAAATAGTTCCAACCGTAACTCCAGCCCACAAGCCACTCAGCTTCCAATCGAGGCCGAAAGCTAGAGCGAGCGAGCAGGGAAGAGAAAGGGCATAGTATGAGATGATATTGGCAGGTCCGCCAATTGATTGCTTGCCAATGCCACGAAGTAGTCCATGGGCACCCGCGGCAAGACCGTCAAAAATTTGCATTACCGATACGATCGGAATGACGGTGGCAACAAGTTCAATAACATCCTCGTCTTTGGTGAACAAGAGCGGCAGTTGATATCGCAGAGTGGTATACAGACAAAGGTTAAACATGCCAATAATACAAGCAGCGGCGAAAGCCTACAAGTTATCAGTCTGAAAATTCCTGATCCTCGGTTCGGAATACGACTCACCACAATGCCCGTCATCTTGGCTGGCTCGACAAGACCAGCACCAATCAGATTGGCGATGCGTGTCGAAGCAGCAATCGACATGGGGAATGGAATCTCGTATGAGAGAGTTGTAATTGTCGTTATAACGCTCTGTGCAGCTAAATATTCTGGTCCGAACCGGCTCGAGAGCAGCGTGAGGATCTCAAAAGCAAGCCACTCTGCCTCGACCATAATCATGCCTGGAAGAGCAAGTCTAATCATGATCCACCAGTTGCTGAGAGCTCGTCGACTAAACCCACCCCAGCATTGCCGGCCATCAACAAAGCGAACGTATATGAAAAGGAAGATGGGGAGGAGGTTGGTGCTGATGGCCACAGCTGTAGGAGCGCCGATGAACCCCCATTCCAGCTTCCAGACCAAGAGCCAGCTCAGGAAGACGTTGAAAGGCGCAACAATGAGGAGAACGTAGGTCGTAGCGCGGAAGAGGCCTTGGGCTTGGGTAAACCGTTTACCGCCCTCGAATAGAATGAAGCCAGGAATGCTGAATATCATAACCCTGAGGTACATACCGGCGAGATGAGCTGATTCGGGCTCTGGGACTATATTCCTGATAATATTCTCAGAAAACCACCATAGAACACCAACTGGTACGCCGAGAACGAATAAGAAACATGTCATCCGCTGGAATTGAAGCCCGACAAGATGCTTGTGACCAGATCCATATGCCTGGGCGCATAAAGTATCCAGGGAGGTGGCAAGGCCCTGAAATGGCGCCAGACACGTAATTGCCGCGGTCATATTGGCCACTATCCGAGTTAGCTTGGAATCAGTATTAGACTGCGTATATCTTGGGTGGTCAACTTACACGAGACGGCCCCAAGTTCTAGTTTACCAATGCGCCCAACAGCGAAGATGCTCGTGACGTTGATAGAGTACTGCAGGAGAAAGGTGACGATGAGCGGTCCGGAATAGGTCATGATAGTTTTGGCCTCACGTTGCCAGGTAGTCCTGATTCGATGTTCGGCCACTGCATGTTCCCATGTCTCGTTCAAATGCTCGGGAAACGTGCTGTCAGTCCTGGAGCCCAACAGAGGCGCTGTTTCACTTGGGCCGTGGACTGTGATACCGGGCGTCTCTTCATCCTCTTCCACCGGTACCTTGGTGCTAAAAAGACGGCGATAGAGGCGGGTGAAGAAGCCATGCTGTTGATGGCCGTGCTTTGGAGGAAGAACATGGTTGTCCCGCAATAAGCTGCGCTCAGCATTGCGGGATTGCTTCCTCTCTAGAGCTGTCAAGCCCGGCTCGTCGTATATTTGAGGGTTGAGAATTGGTCGAGAGCCGCCGAAGGCAACACCACTTGGTCGACGATACATAATCGGATCTCCCTGAAGATCAGATACGGAGGCATCATCGATCGCGTTGTCCTCAAACTCGTCGTCTGAGCATTCTGCAAGATCCGCGGCCAAAGCTGCCTCGGCCAGAGGCGAGCCTACCCGCCATGACGACGATAACAAAGCGCCAGAACCACGCGGACTGCCATAAGGCGAAACCCCAGCCCCCCTGCCTATTGGATCCATGAGGAACAATGTAGCTGTTGGGGAGAAGAAGGGTTGTGTTTTCAAACGGGCGAAGCTTCAGATATTAGTTTCGTGAGGCTCACGCGGAGCAAGCTTGAGAGCGTAATGAGGGACGCCACCAAAGCCAGCGTGGAGTAAGAGACGGGAATGAGGTGGAACAATAGTAGCACAATGAGCCTGTACGTGCGGCTTTGATCAAGATGACTTTGCAGATGAATGCAAAGGCCACGATAGTGAAGAGAGGAGGGGGAAGGATGAGAGGAGGTTGTATGTGCATATGTAGTTCCGGTAGAGTCACCAACGTTGGAGCGCGACTAAAACGAGGTAATCAACCCGATTTCATTCTTCGCCTGACATGACTTTTGCAGCTAGCGTTACAAAAAGGCGCCCATTCAATTGCCGTAGAGACTGGCCTACCCTTACCAGGTGGAGTCTTACCGGTTCTGGTCAAAGACGTGCAATCTCTGGATCCAGGATGAGTGGATCGTGTTCGACATGATGCGGGGGTGGATCGTCAATAAGGCCTATGATGCTTGAATCTGGTTTGTCGATGAATGGTCTAAGCTTTTGAATTTGAGTTGCGATATATCTCGTATCATGCGATTGGTCGAGCTTATTGTCAAGGGCTTGCTGAGTTGTAGTCTTATCATGACCCTGCCCATCAATCCCAAGACCGTCCCGCCCAGTCAAGCTCCTTGTGAGGCATTGTCGCGACCCAAGGTATCTCATCACTTGTGTAGCGTTGTAGTGGGCTATTGTACGGTATTCGCAGCCCAATCGTCGGTTGGGGTTCCCCTTCATCGCCGTTGCTTTGCGTGATCTCAGGCACATCCGTTTTGAAAGTACCTACCATGATTGAGTCTGTCTCCAGTAACTCTGGCCACACCAAGATCCCGATTTCCCATGATGCGATACGCATCTCGCCTGTCGGCCTGGCTGCTTCGCCCCAGGCTTGCTTCGAAAGATTGGCTGATGTCAAGAGGCCCCAGTCAATAGACGATTTGTTGGATCGAATGTAGGTCTTGATATGAGGAGCTGCCCTTTTTCGACCCCCATCTCGAACAGAAATGTCTTCGGGAAGTTCTACAGATTATTAGAATTCCGTCAGCTCTGTAGGAAACATACTTACTGGCGCCATTGGGCGAATCATTAGCCCAATGATGAAAAATCGGGCGTAGATATTCCAGCTGTTTTGCTTGTTGCGATGACTGGATCTTTGTATGTATAGAAGCTCCTGACGCATATCCATCCAAAGACCGTCGAATCTCATCAGCAGTCGGGAAGACAACCTTGAATTTTGGTCGTCCAAGGTTTGGGCTTTTACAACGGGCCAAAGGCTCAAAAAGCGTCTTCTGCAACCAGTCATCCTTTGGCCCTAATGTGGCAATAGAAGATACCTGGACAACAATCTCTGACTCCTCATGATTCTTACATGGAACATGCGACAGGCATCTTTTAAGAGCGGCCCAGCCCCAAGATGTCTCCGACATATCTTGCGCATTGTGCTTGCCTGGTACGCTTGCAACGAGCGCAGCTTTGATGCTCGAAAAGTCGTATTGAACGAGTTCGTCAGTAAGGGCTTTGCAAATGGGCTTGCGCTTATCATAAGACCTCAAATAATTCAAAAGATCGATTTTGAACCGTTGCCCACTACCAACAGGGTAGTCCTCTGGGGAGGATGCAGAGCTTCGTACATTTGGCATTTTGGGAAGCAAAGGTGATTTCCAGACACCATTGCTCATATTGGTCCAATCCTTTGGGATCATGTTAGCTGTGTGAATAATAACTTGTGCAGTATCGTCATGTCTGAATAATATCATCATCTTGGAATGATGTGTTCCGAACATTTCGGGCATGGGAGCGACATGAACATGGACATTTCTGAACTCTGCTGCAGCTCGCTGTATAGAATTAGCATATGAGTTCCAAGTCCAGACTATATGAATAGTCTTCATAAACATTTACATCATACGCACCTCCAAAGCAATGCGGTTCTCGTCTTCTCGCTTCCAAAAACCGTGCACCAAGTGAACCTTGACAAGATGTCGTGTGTCATGGTCAAAAGCGTTCATCAAGAACGGTATATCATGCAGAAAGTTGAACTCCCAGCATTCTGATATGAGGGGGTCGCCTAGCAGGTCTTGAAGGCTCACTGCGTCTTTGTTGTCGCTCTCTGGAAGATCTCGAATCCACGTCAGCTGCCACGGAGACCTGATAGTAGAAACCTCGCATCTTCTTTTCCTAGGAGGACTTATGGGTCGCTGAAGCGATTCCAGTGAATGCGCATCTTCCTCTGCTCGCTGACGCTTGGCTGGATGATGCATCACTGCAATCCGGTGAGATGTTGTATATGTTTTTCGTAAATTTCGTCTGACTAGAGGAAAAGTCTGTCGATATACTGGAGAAAGATGAGACCGAAAACAGTTCTCTGGTATAGTCCGTCCACAAGAAGCAGTCAAATACCCTGACAAAGGTCGGGGAGTTATCCTTTGGTGTATAACCATGTGCAAGGTCGGGAATTAAGGTTGTTTTGTATTGCTGAGTGACGACGTGACACCGTTGAATAGAGTGAAACAGATGCACATTTGCGGCACCGAGATTATTTGTTTGGACAAACCGAGGTTGATGAACAAGGGAGAAAAAGGTCAAGGGATTGAAGCTATCAAGTACCCCTGCTTCCTGCTGCCTCTTAAATCCCCTGCCGTTTTTGAGGTTAAGTGGGACGAGCCTTCTGAACCTGTAAGTGACCCAAGATGGGAAAGCGTTGAGTGGCTGAGCTCCTCACCTCAGGGATTGTGGCGTTGTTAATGGGGAACGTGGTCTCGAACTCGAATGCGCCTCCTGAACAATGAAGTCTTGTCCTCCTTCATCGTATTCTTGTCTCTCCTCCCTTTTGCCCCTCATCATCGTCTGCTTTTGCGCCTGGTGAGCGCGACTGTGGGCCTGTATTTCTGGTCATTTTGCTCTTCTTTTCAATATCGTGATATTCAGGCTTCCCAGCCGCATCTACATCAGCCAGGGCGATCGCCACTAGCTAATCGTTCTACCATCTAATCCAAGCTCACCACTGCTTCTCCCTCCTTACGCCCATCTGAACAGCCTGCTTGGCGCTTTGGAGCCCAGCATCTTATTTCATCGTTTGCGCCGTGCCGTTTCTACTCGATACATAGCTGTTTCTCGTTACGGTCTTGTACCCATTGCGTTGGCGCTTCTAGCCCGCCATGCGTCTCTCTTCGCTTGCCCTGCTCGCCGGGCTATCGGTCCTCGCTCGGGCAGAGGAGGTACACAACCCGGCGACAGATCCTACGACCTTCAACGGGAAAACAGTCCCGCCCTTTCTAGAATTATCGCCAGCAAACTGGGAGGAAGAGCTAAAGAAGAGCAAGTTTTTGATGGTTAAGCACTATAGGTATAGAGGCTCTCAACAACTAGCCGTTTATTTACTTACTGGTCATCAGTCCCTATTGCAAGCACTGTACCAAATTTGCTCCGACATACCAGACTCTTTACGAATTCTACTATACCTCGAAGCCCCCAGTTGACGATGCGGCTGCCACATTTACAGGCTACTACGACTTCCGATTCGCTTCTGTGAACTGCGTAGCTTACTATGATCTGTGCATGGAACACGACATACAGTCATACCCGACCACTATTCTATATGAAGATGGAAAACAAATCGACAAATTGCGGGGAATCAAAAACATGACGACGATGAGCAACACGGTCGAAAAAGCACTTGCCAAGTCGCACCCAGGCCGACCCGAAATTCTTGAATTGCCCAATCCTGGTGACACTGCTTTCCCTGCTCCAAAGACTGCCCAGGAGAGTGTGCAGCCTGACGCTGAGAAGAAAGAATCGCAAGAAGATACCAAAGTGCCGGCTGAAAAGCCTGCGGGTGACGCTTCTGAGAAGCCTCTCGAGGAATCGGCCGCAGAACCTGCTGGTAAGACCGGAGACAAGTCTCTTGATGACATTACCGAGATGCCAAGGGAGGCGGACAAGTCTGAGAAGACCGAGTCAACTGAGAAAGCAGCGAAGGAGTCTGGGGTTGTCAAAGATGACGAAAACAAGAAGTCGTTTGGCGAGGATTGGAAAGTTCCCAGCACGGGTCAGATGCTCAAGAAAACCAAACCCAAGGATCCCGAGTCCAAGTACAACCTAGATGGTGTCAGCACTCCATTAACTCCTGAAAACTTTGACAGGCTAGTCACCAACTCGAAGGATCCCTGGTTCATCAAATTCTACGCACCTTGGTGTTCTCACTGCAAAGCAATGGCCCCAACCTGGGAGCAGTTGGCCAAGAACATGAAGGGTAAACTCAATATTGGCGAGGTCAACTGCGAGGCGGATCACAAGCTCTGTACGCAAATGGGCGTTAAGGCGTTCCCTACTATTCTTTTCATGACTGGTCCTGAACGGGCTGAGTATAAGGGTCTTCGTGGGGTAGGTGACTTCGTTGCGTATGCTGAAGGGGCGCTTGAAGTTGCCAATGGCGTCCTCGATGTCGATGCTGAGAGCTTCAAGGAGCTCGAAAAGACCGAGGAAGTCCTCTTTGTCTATTTCTACGACCACGCCACTACGACTGAAGACTTCAAGGCGCTGGATGCTCTGCCTCTTAATCTTATTGGACGTGGTAAGATTGTCAAGACCAATGACCCCGAGCTGTGCTCTAGGTTCAAGATCACGACCTGGCCTAGGCTCCTGGTCTCAAGAGAAGGTCGCGCAACCTATTATACTCCCATCACTCCCGATGAGATGAGGGATGTTGATTCACTAGTCTCTTGGATGAAGTCTACATGGCTTCCGCTCGTTCCGGAGATGACTGCCATCAATGCCAAGCAAATTATGAACCACAAACTGGTTGTGCTTGCCATTCTCAACCGAGATGACGAAGACCGCCTGCAGAACTCAATCTCCGAGTTGAAGAATGCTGCCAGTGAGTGGATGGATCGTCAGGTCCAGGAGTTTCAGCTTGAGCGCAAGAAGCTTCGCGATGCCAAGCAGATGCGAATCGAGGAGGCCGAGAGCCGTGATGACCAGCGTGGCCTTCGTAATGCTAAAGCGATCAAGATCGACATGGACTCTGCTCGCCGTAAGGAAGTGGGTTTTGCCTGGGTTGACGGCATCTTCTGGCAGAGGTGGATTGCGAGCTCCTATGGCATCGATGTGAGGAACGGCGAGCGTATCGTCATTAACGAGGAAGATGTGAGAAGCTGAAATTCCCTAGTGCTCGACTTGTTACTAATAGCATTGCAGCGACACCAGTTCTGGGACACCACCCCGACGGGCAACCACATCATGATCAGCCACACCTCTATCATGGACACTCTCGACAAGATTGTCTATGGCCCTAACCCCATCTCTCCCAAGTACACCATCGGCTCTTTGGCCAAGTTCTTCTTCGACATCAAGATGAACTTTGTCGATCACCCTTTCCTATCCCTGGGCTTTGTTATTGCTGTCAGTTTTGGCATCTACACATGGTTCCGCAACCGCACCCGACGGTCTCGTGGCACTTTCTTCCGCATGGACGATTCACTAGGCCACAAGGATGGACTTCTTGGTCAGAACGGTAACGCCAAGTCTGACTAAGAAATGAGCATCGGGGACAGCATTATGTGACGGGAATGAAGATGGTCTTGATGCTCATTATAGAGCACCAGGGCAGCTGTAAACTGGCTGCCATTTGTTATATGTAAAGAGGGGTTATTGGGATGGGTTCACAACAGGCTTTTCTATAGTCATGTGTTATCAATTTGCGGAGTTTTGGGTTTGGCATATATCTACCTAGCTAGGTTGCTTGGTACTGTATACTACTTTGGTGTGGGAACACATTGCTTGCATGCTCATGTTACGTTCCGTTTATGCCTCATATTCGCTCTTGTAACTCAAGTCTGGATGCTTTGCTACATAGTGTACCCTTTTCTCTTGTCTTTTTGTCTCAGTCACTCGAACTCGGTTCTCATCGGTGCAGCTGTCCCTCTAACTTGGCTACACATCGTGTCATGTAAAGTATTGGTGATTCTACATTGTAGTGTATCCAGTTCGATACGTTGCTATCATCAAATTTTATGCTACCAACATATTCCACCTACCTAACCGAGAATTGTTCGCTTTATCCGCCTAATCCGAGCCGCATGCCACTAATACGAAGAGTGCGAGTTTTGATCAGGTCATAGCAGATGCCAAGGTACACCAAGCTATCAAGCTGAGACAATCCCATGTACTCTTCCGCGTCCGGCCCCTTACGTGTAAAGCTCGGCAGTGAGACTGTTGAGCGCCAAACCCTCCTCGGCAATATCGTGCACATCAACGAGGAAATCAAGTGGCATCTCGACGAGCGTGCCGCGGATGCGGGACAGCCACTGCTTGACCTCCTGCACGCCGCCGGGGAACTCTGACTGCACGATGTGGCCATACTCGACCTTGCCCTTCTTACGCTCCTCGGCGACATTCTGATCCTTCTTGCCAGGGATGATGAAGTGGCGAGTGAAGAAATCCTTGTAGTCCTCCCAGGTCTTGACACTGTTGCTGGGCACCGGGTGGAAAGCACGGTCAAAGGTCTCGGTGTTGACGCGCGCCGTGCTGGTCCAGAGACGGTGGAAGTCTGGGTGCAGAGGATCGCGGACGAGCGTGTCGGCGGGAGAACCCCAGTCGTAGCTGTTGGGGTCTCGGTCGACGGGCGTCCAGTTCTGGTCGGGCTGATCCCAGCGCTGGTCGGGGATGAGACCGAGGTGCTTGCGGAAGAGGTAGCGGCGCAGCGAAGCAGCGAAGCGGGAGGCCGTGTAGGGACGGCCGTTCATGTAGGACTCGACGGGGGTGGGATCTTCGATGACGACGGCGATCTCCGAGTCGTGATCTCCTTGCTGTGAGCGGTCGTTCAGGTTGGCTGAACCGCAGATGACGATGCGGTCGTCGGCGATGAGCAGCTTGCTGTGAATGTACAGCTCCTCAGAGACATAGGCATCGATCTCATCTTCAGGGTTGCCATCCCAGCGGAGATCAGTGACCCGAGGGCCTTGGTCCATGTAGCATGCGCTGATGGTATCAAGGGTGTGGTCTCCCACCTTGCTAGCTCCTTGCTGATACCTCTGGTATGGATCTGTCCTACCGCCGCCTTGGTATTCCTGACGCTGAGGTCCGTCGTCGTATCGTGATTCTTCATATCCTTCTTGATAACGGCCCTCATGTCTGCTGTCATATCGCGAGGATTCGGAATAGCCTCCCTGGTACCCTTGGTGCTGAGGACGATCATCATATCTCGAGCCAGAGTGTCCTCCCTGATAACGATCCTCATCACGGTTGTGGCCATACTCTCCAGATTCAGGTCGGCCACCGTAGCTTGGCTGGGAGTATCCTGCTTGGTACTGCTGGGGTCTGCCTGAGAATCTGGGATCAGCCTGTGGGTGGCTGTATAGATCACGACCAGATTGGCGCCCATAGCTATCCTCTCGATGGTGGTCATCGCTGTCACGTCTACCGCCGTATCTGGAGTCAGAGTGTCCGCCACGATGGCCATCATCACTGTCGCGTCTACGACCGTATCTGGAGCCGGAATGCCCACGGCGATGTTCGTCATCGCTATCATCTCTGCCGCCGTGCCTAGAGTCAGAATGCCCACCACGGTAGCCGTCGTCATGTCGCCCGTAGCTTTGTCTGGACTCGGAGTACCCTCCTCGAGACTCCTGGTGGTACTCATCCCGCTCCGAGCGACCTCCGTACTCACGGCTCTGGTATCCTCCACTCTGTCGTGAACCAGAGAATTCTCCGCGACTTGCCAGGTACTCATCCTGGGCTGTCCTACCGGAGCCCTCGTCCGGGTAACCACCCAGTTTCCGCTCCTTTTCCTTCCGGGCCTCCTCGTAAGACACACCAGTGCGGGCTTCCGCATCGGCCATGGTCTTGGATGTGTTAATGCGGTCGTAGTTGCGGAGGTTGTAGAATCCGATGTATCGGCTAGGATCTCGGACGCCCGCCTTACGAGCCTTCTCAATGATACTGTAGCCACCTCGGCTGATGGAGTTGTACTGGAACTCCATGATAGCCCTGGTTCCCAGTGCGCTCTCGTCATGTAGGTCGCCGGCGAATGCAGGGACTGCCGGCATGAGCACCCAGATATGGAACGGCTCGCCCTCGTGGTCGGCGCGAATGATTCGCTCCGCCAATGCAGCACCAATCTTGTTCTTGACAGGTTTCTGCTTGTCATCAGTAGCAGTGATGAAGAACTAAGGAATCAGTAAAATATTTCAGAAAGGCAAGGCGGGCTGCGTACCTGGTTCTCGATATAGATGCAGTGCTTAGCCTCACGAATTGTCTGAACGTAGGCATTCTGAATTGAATGCTCAATGGCATGGCCCGAAGACCATTCAGCGCAGCTGTATCATATCAGTCTCTGGTGGTCGGAAAGATAGGGTTGCTATACCTTCGAATCATCTGTATGTGAGGCATTTGGCCATCTACACGGTCACGATGATGCGGTTCGTCATCTCCTCCGAATGACCTGAGTCTGTCCATGCCACGACTAAATCGCTCAGTCAAGCCGCTCATGCTGTCTTCCTCACCTCTAGAGCGGTTGTCTCGCGGAGGTGCATCGATCTTCTGGTACTTGCCCGGGTTCTTCTCCTTATACTTGTCTCTGAAGATGAAGTTCCTGACCATGTTTAGGCATGATTTTTAAGAGAAACGACTTGTAGCATGAAACTCACCAACGGTCAACAAAATGATCAACAAGGTCACGAGTGATGGGCCCGTTCATGCTCAGAGCGACGTCTGACCAGCCCATTCTTGAGCTCTTGGTTCGATCGACTGGTGTCTGTTAGCTTACAGTTCTTGGGATGTGCAGAGAGATCATGGGAATCAAGTAGGTCAAGGGTCAGCTGGTCTCTGTGTATGCCAGCCTCAAGCCTACAACCCACTGGACATTCCAAACCCGAAAACAAATATGAACTTACGTTTGTTCTGCTGCCAAGAAGCAACGTCGCTAAAGTCCATCACGCGGGCGTTATTATAGTCCTGTCCTGGGAATATAATATCATCAAGATTGCCTGGATGAGCATCGGCGATCGGGTGGCCTAGTGTTGTGAGTATCCAAGATTTTACCGTAATTGAAGTACTTACTGCTTGTATCCCATCTCCCGAAACCTGTATTTACACGAATTAGTGCTATTCATCTTGGATGGATTGTGGAAGATCATACACATGTCAAGTCCTCCCATGAAACCCAGTCTGCCGTTGTCGATGAGGAGCAACTTTTCGTGATGTGCCCAGAACAGCACAACATCGCCGGCAGTACCGTAAACAGCTTTAAGAGCATCTCCGGATGCTTTGAAAAGGTCGAAATTGGTCAGTGCCTTGATTGACTTGCCCAATTCTCCCCGAAGGTCGAACCCAGTAGGGATATGATCGGGGTGGCGGAAGACTTGGATGTTTTTGTGAAGCCCCTCTAGATAGGTTCTCGTATGAGATGAGTTTAGAGTGAGAGCTGCCTCTACTTCCTTGTACACTATGATACAAACTCGGACGCCACGCTCAGCGGCCTGTTTGAGCATGTTGTCTAGGCGGTACTGCTCGTTCTTGGCGGGAGGGCGTCGCAGATATAGCTCGGGGCTCAGCCACCAATCAAGGATGTAGATATTCTCTTGGGCCTCTGATGATGGATACATATTAATAAGTGACAATGTATTCTGGGGTCGGTTGTAGACTTACGCTCGAGAGCCTGAGAGACGGCCCAGAAGTAAGAAGCACCGTCGACATACCATTTGACGTTGCCCTTTGACTCTCCGGCAAATGACTGATAGCGGTTGATGGCGTGCTGCCTCTGAAGATACTGGGCAGCTTCGTCATGGGAATATTTCTTATCATGAGATTGACCGCCACTTCCTTGGGGGTGAGAAGATTGACTCTGTCCTCCAGACTGGTCGTAGTGAGAGGATTGACCTTGTCCCCCTTCATACTGCTGGCCACCATATGACTGGCTCTGGTCCCCATGTCCATACTGGTTATAGCCTCCTTGGGGCTGGCCATAGCTTTGTCCTCCGTAATGCTGTTCTCCGCCGTGAGACTGGCTATAGCCTCCCTGGGACTGGCCTCCATACTGGCTCTGACCTCCATACTGGCTCTGGCCAGAATACTGGCTCTGGCCTCCGTAATGCTGGCTCTGGTCTCCGCCATAGGACTGGCCATAGCTTCCTTGAGACTGGCTGTAGCCTCCATGAGACTGACTTTCACCATGAGATTGAGAGTGCTTGTTGTTGTTGTTGTTGTCGTCGTCGTCTTCCTTTCCGCCCAGAGCATTCTCGACGTGCTCGCCGATCTTTTTGAAAAAAGACTCCATGCTGCAAGGTACGGCGTGCTGTATTGAGGACAAATACCTCACACCAGGTATAGATATTTGCAAGTTGGAATTGTCCCAAAGCGGTCTGTCTAGTTGAATGTCAAGAATGAGCTCGAACCCGTCTACCCGAATCCAAGCTGCGGTGGGTTTAAGCAAAAAGATGGATGGAGTTGTCTCAGTGACGCTGATGAGCTGACGTTATCGAGACAGGCTCGGAAAACAATGAGTGGGGAGCTGTTGATGACGATGATGATGATTGGAATGCGACCCAAAGCGGAGAACCAATGAATCAACGAGTACCTCGTGCTTTGAAAGTCCACGTATGTAACTACTACGTACGGAGTACTCTGTACAAAGCAATCAATCAATCAATTGGATTGGTTCAAATAGGTACCTAAGCAAGCATCTGCGTTGCGCTGCGGGGCTGCACCTCAGTTAGACAAACAGCTTCCTATGTTGGTGAAATACGTACAACAATATTACAAGCCCATATTCCCTTTCATGCGTCCAATAGTCTAGCTGTCATCTCCACTTCTTCCTGCGTACGTACCTCTTCGCGCTTGATTCAGCTTCGACTGCCGAGGACAAACCCCTAATGCAAGGGTAATCCATTAGGGTGATTCACCAAGCCTTCTAGGGCTGTCACATGAAGTTGGCAAAGTCCCCAAGGCTCTTGTTCACGAATTGCTTGAGCCAATCGAAACTCGTGGACCGCAGCAGCGCCCTTGTTCAGACTGCCAGCTTCATCTTTAGTCAACCGACAGACACTTGACAGCCAACGCTAGGTCTCAATTTCTGTTACAGCTGCCCTGTATCGGGTCTGTCCAGGACTTGCATGGCATGGATGTAAGTAGGTAGGTAGGTACATCAGCTGGATGGAGGCCATGGCGTTGATAGACGCCCCTATCAAAAAAGTGCTTTGATCCTGGCCGAGAGTCGTTGAATTACTAGTAGTACAACTTGAACAAGTCATCAGCTACAGAGCATTCAGGTATTGTCGTTGACTCCCGTTCTCTGTCCGTCCCGTCCCATCCCGTGTCGTTTCATCAACCCATCCATGATGGACTCAACCCCAAGACTCTGCTCTTCACAACCAGAGCAAACCCTCCAAGCTTATAGTAAGTAACCTTCCGAATTCGTAGGTGCGCTATTTTCTCTCTCTCTCTCTCTCTCTCTCTCTCTCTCTCTCTCTCTCTCTCTGAATCTTGTGGCAAGTTCAGCCGTGGTGTGCAACCTCTTCACGATCCTGCGGTGTGGAATAGTGAAGGGGTTCTACTTCCATCGCTCCATCCATCCCCCTCCATCAGATCAGTCCATGCTCTTAGTCTTGAGGGTGTCAAGCGCAGGCTCGGCTGATGGCGGGGATGGTGCGGGAGCTAATGTACTGTAAGCTAATGGGCCCCGGCAGGTAAAGTGCCTGCCCGTCCAGGTGCAATTACCCGGCGCGGCGGGAACAGCCCCCCCTAACCCGCTGGAAAAGCTTCTGGTAGCCCGCTATTCTTCGGTCGTGCCAGGGCACCTTGTAGTGGCTGCAGGGGACGTGACCTTGAAGTCTAGTGGTCCAATGGGCAGCCCAGGGCAGCCCGACCAAGAGTTTTTTTTTTCCCGCTTCCCTGGCTTTGCATGATTTTGCTTTGTTGAAGGGTTCCAATCATTGAATCACTCACACCCGGCCTCATCTTTAAAGAGAAAGGCCTTAGACCTCACCCTTCAACTTGCCCAGCCGATATTCTCCGACTGCCTTACTTAGATACCTTCTCATAGCCCAAAACCTTTCTCGCTTCTATTTCTCAAACTACTTGGTCGAATCAACAAAGTTCAATTCTCAGCCCTTTCAAGGCGAGTCTAGCTTCTACTGCAACTTCTCTAGCTCCTACATCGGACAACCCATAACATTAACTAACCATCTATCGTAGAACCTTGTCCCCTCTTCATATCACTCAAGGTCCAACGTTGAATCTTGCCTAGGAATCTTTCGCCAAAAAATTATCGTGAGCTATTCAGCCAGTCTCGCAACTTCAAGTACCGAGGTAACAAGACTTCAACCCAAGTTGCGGATGCGGTTTATAGCGAAAAAGTCTTGTGCCTTGAGATACAGCCTCCATCTTGTGAAGCCTTCAACCCGAAAACGCACTCATCACTTATCACATAAAACTTGCGTGATCAATAAGACGCCTTCAACATGACAGAGTCAGGAAAAGTGACCCTCTTCTCGCCGGGTCAACATAGCCACTTGATCCCTTACCTCGCCGCCATCCACGCCTCCTGTATCACTCACGACCGTACTATCGCCGAGTTCCTCCCGCCCCTATCTCACGAAAAGCTCCTCGCCTGGTGGAAGGAGCGCATTGCCGAAGTCACAGATGGAAAGCGTCTTATTTTTATCCTCCTCAAAGAGTCTGAACCTGAAGCTCGACCAAAGGGTCCCGACGTGATGGGTGTTGTCATGCTCGTCATGCCCTCTTCAGAGACAGGTCCTTTCCGTGGCGTCGTGGAGAAGCTTCTTGTTCACAAGGCCCATCGAGGCAGAGGAGGTGCTAGAACCCTGGTTGCTGCCCTCGAGGCGGAAGCGACCCGGCGAGGTAGGACTATTCTGGTAAGTTCGATACGGCCCTCGGGATGGGGTTCTAGTGACTGATCAACTTTAGCTCCTTGACACCGAGACTGGGAGCCCTGCAGAGGAGGTGTATAAGAAACTTGGCTACACTGAGCTCGGTCAGATCCCAAAATATGGCCTGAGTCCAAATGGTGAACTCAAAGATGGAACCTTCTTCTGGAAACACTTGACGTTGCAGACATAAGAGCTACCCCTTAGAGGGCGGAAGCAACGGGCGTCCAAGTTGTCATGTTGGCGGGAATTTGGTAGCGTAGTGTAGAAATTTCCCTACAATGGAGGTAGGAGAGCGAGGCGACTCGATTTTGTTCTCATGATGGACGTGGCCGGCGAGGTGCTTTGGTTTGCTTTCTAGATACCAAAAAAAAAAATCAACAACTGTCATCTATTCATCTCATCTCAGGAGTTAATACAAAGGCAGTTGTAATCTCTTCCATTCACCGACACTGATCCGGCTGTAGTTTAAATTAGAACACCCATATCCAGCTTCATAACTAATACTTGTTTAGCTCCCATTCTACATCATTCTTGTTGAAGACGCCTGGCCACAGCACCTCACGCATCGATGTTGTCTTCCAAATCTTTCATTATAGTTGTTTAGATCGCCACATGTTGCACAGAAGTTGTCCATCTAAGCTAGTATGGCGAAATCGTGAGCGGTTCTCATGATTTCGGCCATGATTCGATCAACACACACACTGGTGTCTAGCTCCCTCGTTATTTACCACCCATTCATAGTAATCCCCGTTATCTCGTGAATCGTCAAGGCATCTGCAGTGCTGACGGATCTTAATAGTAAATGGACTTGTGTTTAATACAGCCAGAGGGAATAGGAGATTAGTCAATGCCGTCGCATACTTGATTTTCATGAAACTTGGTGATCTGACCTATGCCTATTTGTCATTACCTCTGGTATATGGGCGACAATAGGATGGGAGAGCTCCTCAGGGGATGTGCGCTTTAGCATACCCCTGAACACGCCGCACTTCTTCTTTTTACTAATATGCACTACGCTATTGTGCATTGTAGTCGAGTTTCTTGATCAGAGTGTGGATATTGGCCCGGAGAAGAAACGGAGGTCGGTATCATGGCCTGCATCCTTAGTTGTACCTAGACCTTCATTCTCTATCTCTTCATTGGCTTGCTGCCACGCTCATCAACAATTCTACAACCGTAAGTCGTTTGAAGAAGAAAAAAACACCGAGCAAATAGGTTTGATGCTATTGGTGATATGTTATCTATATTGGCAAATTTGGTTGTAGTCAGGGAGCATGCCATGGTGTCTTTTAAGAAAAGGGGCACGCAAGTATCAGTTATAGATGAAACTAGGTACGAATGCCCGTCGGATTCCATTTGCGGCCAGACCTGTGATAATTGCAAAGAGAGGGTGTGTTGATGATTCGGTGAAGAGAAAGTTAAGCGAAGAGATCATGATAAACTGAGGGCAAGCGTTATTCTTACCCGCAGATAGAGTGCGAAAGTGAACAGAGGGTATTCAAGATTTATTGGCAGAAGAACACCTGTGCGAAGTTGTTTTCGTACTTTTAACCTAGCTATGCCAAAAGAATTGAGCGACTCCTACTATAAACTTGACTTATGTGTGGCATTACAGCTAGAAACCCGACATCAAACTAGCATCCATAGCAATCACTACACAAAGGTTTGACTAGATGTTATGAACATGTGAGAGACTTTGTAGTGAAATAGCTTACTTTCATTACACCTAGCAACTGTACAAAGAAAGATCCATATGATACCGATACACACTTCCCAGAAACGCCGCAATTCAAGGTTCGCTTTTGTACAGTATCTACTCATCGTCCGCTAGTTCCTCGACTCTAGGCGCCTCGTAGTGGCGTTGGTGCACGTCGCCTGTCTGAACCTGGGTATCAGTACCAGTTGTCGTTGCGGTTGTGGGCCCAAGTTGTCCGGTAGAAGCTGCAAAGGCGGGATTGACAGAGGTTCCAGGAGCAGAAGCCTTCTTCTTCTTCTTCTTCTTTTCAGTCTGCACTCACGTTAGTATTCTGGCTGCTTGCTTTCTTGATACATGTTTACTGACCTCATGCCAAGCCCAAACGGGCCTGAAGCTGTCCATGAACGAAACATCCTCCCATAGGTTGGGGAAAAGCCAGAGGCCAGGCGACGTGGTGAAGTAGGTAATGCAGAACAGGATAACACGGAAAATAGCCATCAAGAAGAATAATCCCAGAAGTCCCAGAAGTCCCCAGCTGAGATAGTAAACACCCTGGCGGAGGACCAGAGGCCAAAGGGGGTATAGAACAATGGCGAAAATGGCAAGAAGTGCGAGACCGGCATAGATCTGACGCTTAATCTGACTGCCTTCCCACAGCCAAGCATAGTACATGTCGTCCTTTGCTTCCTGTTGCTGCTCGATTTTGACAGTCCATTGGCCCTTGACACGCTTCGGCTTCTTTCCGTTAGCGCCTGCCTGAGGCTCAATCTTGCTAACCCGGAGGGCGAGCATGCTCAAGGGCAGTAGCTTGAAGGTGTTCTCGAGAGAAGCCCGGTCGGTGATTTCGGGCAGAAGGGGGTTCTTCTTGCGGGCCTTCTCATATGAAGGGGATTGCAGAGCTCGGAGCGCTCGCTTGACTATGCCGTGTTAGTATTTGTAGAGTTCAAAGCATCGAGCTGACCTACCTCGAAACATGTCCTTGCGCTCGCCATTCAGAATGACAGTACGGGTCTTGAGATCCTGACCACGGAGGAACTTGGCAAGAGCGATGGCCTTGGGGTTGGGAGGACCAGGGGTGATGGGTTGGGAGCGGCGCTGCTGCTGGGCGTGAGAATGTCCGTGATCATGGTCGTGATCGTGGTCGTGGTCGTGGTCGTGGTCATGGTCGTGATCATGGTCATGGTCGTGGTCATGACCGTGGCCACCTTGCTGTGCCTGTTGCGCGCGCATCCGCATCTGCTCCTGGGCCTGCCTCTTGATATGATCGATAAACTCCGGGACAGTCATGCCGGCCTTCTCGGCGTCGATGGCGAGTTGGCGCTGCATTGCCTGGATCTGGTCGGGCGTAGGTCGCTGCCCAGGCGGAGGCATGGGAATCTGACCTGGCCCAGGCTGAGGAGGTGGAGAGGACATTTTGAACAGTGGTTGGTGTAAAAGAATGTAGGAGAAAGTATTAAGAAGATGAAAGTGAGAAAAAGAAGAGCGCACAGAGAACAAGTAATACGATGTGGGCTTGGAAAGGTGAAGAAAGAGCAAGCATGGTGTTGCTGCCAATCATGTCATAGCTCACCCAGAGACAACGGTGTTCACTTCAACTCTCAAAAAAACAGCTCCAGTTTCCGGGCGGATTGTTGATTGCCCGACTTCCGACCTTTTCCCACGTGATCTTGGTCCATCACTTCTAGGTTACCTGAGCTAGCTGCCTGTGCTCTATTCTTTGAGGGCAAGTTCAACAGTCGCTATCATGGGTGATCGTTTAACACAACTTCAAGATGCTGTAGATCAGGTTCGCGCTGGAATTCTTCTAGAGGGTGGAAATCTTGCTAATGCGCTTAATAGCTGGCCCAGCAGTTTGTGGCATGCTTGCACTATGTGAACAAGCGGCATGACTTGGAGGTCCTCGGTCCCAATGACAAAATCCGCGAAGTAAAAGATATTCCAAAAGAAGGTATGGTATACCTTGTTATCTTCATAATGTGCATAGACACTCACCGTTTATCAGTTGATTCACTCCCCCCAGATGAGTTCCGTGCTGGAATGGTGGAGTTGTCGCAAGATCTCATCCTCAAGGAGCAGCAAATCGAAGTACTCATCTCATCACTTCCCGGGCTAGATAACAGCGAAATGGACCAGGAGAGATACATCAAAGAACTCGAAGAGGATTTAAAGATCGCCGAGGCCCAGCGCCAAGAAGCAATCAAAGAAAAAGATCAGATACTCTCTGAGCTTGACAGCGTGATCCGCAGCATTCGACGGCCTTGATTACGTCCTTATTTCCAAAGGTCCTCCTTGCTTGAAAAGACATTCATCGTTGCACAGCGCGGAGTTATGGAGTATGGACAAGTAGGCGTTGAGGGTGATAGCCCGGGAAGTTGTAAATGTTTGGTCTGTTTTGATTGGAGAAGAATAATAACAATAAGGTATCTCATACTAGTGAGCGCCTTGAACACCACCATCTAGTGTTTATCCCATGTCTTACATACAATCCTCTACCTAATAACTGACGCCGGTGTCATTATCTTATGCCTTTTTTGCTGTCGACTTGAAGAATTGCGGGTAGACATTACGGAGTTCTCGCAAATGCTGGATCTGATACTGTGAGGCAGGGGTTTGAGGAGCAGGCACCCCTTCTTCAACAAGATGGGCCGCTATCCAGCCAAATTCCTTTGCCTTTGAACAATTGAGGTAGGAATCATCTGGAAATGTTAGGCAAGGTCGCCAAAATTCTATGGTGGAATAGCATACCAACAAAGAAACAGTCCTCCACCCGCCCGACACCTGCTTCGCGCATGGCCTTCTCGTACATTCGGGGATCAGGCTTGCACAGCATAGGCTGCTCTGCATAGTTGCAATAAGTGAGGCCATCAAAGATATCCTCGATACCCAAAAGTCGAACAACTCGCTTCCCGTGGTTCACATAGGCGTTGGTGAAAAGCCATACCGAAACCTTGGACTTGTCGATATCGTCAAGAAGCTCGCGTAGCTCAGGGTTGGGCTTGATGATCCCCTCGAGAGGCAAGGCATCGTCCACCTTTGCGTTGTAATCCAGGGGATCAATTTTGTGATGGCGTACAAGCCCCTCAATTGCTAGGCCATAGTTGGTGTAGTACTCCTTGTGCAACTTCACGGCATCATCCCAAGGTAGCTCTAGATGCTTTGAGAAGTATTCATCAATGAGTTTGGCCATTAAATCATGGACTTTAGCGCCTGTATCCAATGTCAGATTAGAGCCGTCATAGACTTTTGTTGAGCCGTACTTCTTGGGTATAAGCAGTTATCAATGTCGCTATGCGGAAATTAGCTCAAAGTTATTGGCTGCCATAGTCCGAGGAGCCTTACAAGAATAGGACCGGTCTTCCGGCGTTCACATCTTGAGTACTGCCCATGGTGACTTTTGTGCGATTCTGAATGCTGAGGCCAGTGTTGATGTTGGCAATGTGACGGTAGGGCGATGTCGGCTTTGAGTTGAGCAATAAGGAAGAAGTCAGTGAAGGGTTGAATACGCGCTTGAGCGATGATAATGTTGAGACACGCGGTCGTAGCTGGTACATTGAGTGGCTATCGGAGAGGAAAGCCAGTTTATATAGTAGATTTATGGGTGGCCAAAAAGGCAAGGCAAATACTTTGTTTCAATGGATTCTATCCGTCCTGACGATCAGTTTCACCGAATTACTCTAACGGTGTGTGGCTGAAAAATACCCGCCCTGCCCGATCTCCGATGGCGGGACTTTGGTCACTAGGAGCATTCGGTATAGACTATTGTCAAACATGCGATGAATACGGTGATGCATGGAAGAGGATTCATTACGGATTGCACTGTCCATCTAAAACACGCGTGAATGGGACATTAGGCTTTACTAATCATCAGTATCATGACATGAGTGATCATGGGTTTACAAAAAGGAGGCTCTCTCTCTCTCTACTCCTTACATGCTATGGTCATTCTATGGTCCATGTCCATACCTAGGTGGGAGTCGACCCTGAATCTCATGTTACAAAGTTTAGAACCTCGATGGGAAAAGGTCCAGGCAAAGGAGAAACAAAGACATGATAGTTTTTCAACGTCCTCGTAAGAGGATTACTATATCCTTCTGCACTTGCAAGTTGCAACAGCATCATATCCCAACCAAGGACCGTATTTACGCACACACATCAGCATTGCCCTAAACTATGAGTATAATTTCCGATGCTTCCGCATGTGATTGACAGCCCATGGTAATTCATAAAAGGTACTCGGCTACGTACAACAGAGTACCTTAGTACGTTGAGTTCAACGGCGATCTCGAGTCCCTGCAGCGGAAGAATTCTGCCGCATACACCGCCTAAATTGTTTGCCTTTCCGCGTCGAGTCAAGGTCAAGGCTGCTGCGACCGCCTACCACTCTTAATAAACCGTTCCATTATCATCCTGCACAGACCTTCAAGTTTTCTTGAACAACGCATTATTAAACAACAACCGACCCATCTTGATCAAAAGCATCTGCTTTATTCGCATCATATCACGTCTACCTAGAGTAGCGGTGTCGGTCGCGTTTATTCTTCGCGCATAACTACCTAAGCTAACGCGGACCTGACCTGTCCCGTCTCCCTGTTTTGCTTTCCAGAAGCACTTAGTGACGCGACGTGTGCACTTCGCTCGCTGCCGTCATGGCACAGGGACCTGTAGTCCAGGAGCCTCTTGCTAGCAGGGATGAACTATCTGGCCTGGCTGAGAACCAGCGTCATCAGATCCAGCAGTACGAGAAGATCGTGCGATTCCAATCCACGATTCTTTCTGGTGAACATCCAACCATCAAGCCTCCCTCTAACCTGATTGCATCTGCACAATCCTCCATTCATCCGATAGGTACACCCATCAAGAATGGCGCGCCGGACGACCAAGCAGATAGACAACAGCATTCTGCCACACAAGCGCAGCAGGCAGACGTGTCTGCCACTACTGGCCAGCCAACAACACCGTCTAGCGTCGCAAAGATCAGCAAGCCGTATGGCGCCGGGTCTACAGAGATCAATCCCATCTTCCTAGAAAAGTCTGACGATCTGGTGAAAGCAGAATTGCAACTGCAGAGACAGAGGTTGGAACGCTCTCTTAGAGATGAGGTCGAACAGAGACGGGTCGCTTCAAAGACCGCTGCCCAGGGAGAGCCTACTGTTGATTTTGATCTGAACGAAGTCTTGACAAAGGCCCTTAAGCTTGTCCAACTCACTTCTGGGCCTGATCTTACTGCTCCTGCTACTGATGCTACTAACATTGACAATGCAAGTGATTCTTTTGATGACAACACTTTTTATTCGTCTCAACACAACACTCCGTCTTCTGTCCTGACCTCCCGCGTTCGTAACGAGTCCGAAGAAGCACAGATTCCCGACACCGCGGAGCCGCAACCGTCGACAAACTCCCACAACACTGCTATTTCTCGAATCCGTCCAGCTGATCCTGAACCAGCTAATCTGGACACGTATGAGTCGAGCCATTCTCGGCCTCATCAACCATATCCGAACCCGACAGCCTTCGCTGGCACCCCGAGCGTCAACAATACTCCACGAGCTGGGCAGGTTCCTGGCCTGGCCACTTACAATGGGCGCAAGGCCGTGCCGGATCAGGATACTAGTGCGGGACAAAGTCCCAGCAATATGGAGGCCGATAGGCCTAGGGGTGGCTATGGGTCAGCGGCTGGCCAGCCACGCCGTGAACGCTACATTGACAGCCATCCTCCTTCTCCCCTTATGAGAGCACATGAACGGTCCCCTCAGAATGCTCAGGCTTCACCATTGACGGTTGCTAGGCGGCTCCCCTTGGCGACTGAGGTAACATCAAATTCTTCCACGGGCACTCCCGCACAAGTTGCTGCGCTTAGAAACGAGCCAATTGCTGTGATCAGTCCGGAAAGCTCGCCTCAAGGCGGGGGAGTATCAGAGAAGCGAAAGGGGAAGAAGAAGAAGAGAAAGGCTGAGAGGCAAGCGCTTGAGGCCGAACCAACCCCTTATATTAAGCCAGAACCCCGATCTCCATCCCCCATAAATGCTCCATCCTACGCTCGTCCCAACAAGCGTCAAAGGTACACTCAGCGTCATCCCGATGAACCTGGGTACGAAGAAATTCGCTACGAGCCACATCCTGGCCAATACCCACTCGAACCTCCTCATAGTCGCCAAGAGAGGGATGACCGAATGCCGATAGGCTATGAAAGAGTAGGCTTCTCATCCCAACGTGCAGCAAGTACTACTGTTCCCGGAAGTGCTGTCTATAGGAGAGAATATGCCGATGACCAATACGTCTCCGGCTCGCCGTATGCCGTTGAACAACCTACGCTTGTTTCAACTCACCACCAGAGACAACCAATGGGGGGACGAGCAGAATCCCAGGCTCGACCCAACGACAGCTATCAGCGCCCATCATGGCCCTACTCGGGAACACAGCAAGCTTCGCCAGCCGCTTTAAGGTCAGATGGCGATGTTTTTATGGCGCCTCAGAGGCCGGCGCCTACTCGAATTATTGTAGATGCTTATGGGCGTGAGTATATCGAGCCACCGCGCTCGACGATTATCCGGCATTCCGCCGCCCCTCCCGCTCAGTCTGGTGAGCCCGAGATCATATATGAGCGTCCTGCACCTCGAAGACAGCAACTTGTGGAAAGATATGAAGATGGAAGGATAGTTTATCGAAGACCGTCCCCATCGTATATGCCTAGGCGAGTTGTCACACAGCCGGAGTATATCTCGCAAGATTACAGAGACCACCATCCACGTGAGCTTTCATCACGACCGATAGCCCCCCCTGGTGAATTCATTGATGCAATGGCACCTCCAGAGCGGCGTCGTGTGGAAGATGGCGTGAGAGAATATATTTCAAGGCCGACGAGTGTGCGACCACCGGAGCCTATCCGCTATGAAGTTGCTCGGGATTATGGGCGAGTGCAGAGCGTGCGACCCGAGCCAGCCGTACGTCAATATGCAACAAGTGGCCATCCGGAGAACCATTGTGAGGCTGTACAGCCTTACGGGCGAGAATACGGTGCCTTGACTGTGGAGCAAGGCGCCGTGAGACGAGAGTACAGTACGCGACCGGTGGAGCGGTACTATAATCAACCCGTGAGAGGAGGAGAAGAGATCGCTTTTATCGAGCATCCACGAGGAGCAACACAGGAAATTGTGTATGCGGATGATGCGAGGAGGGAAGTTTATCGCTGAACTGGTGTTTGAGAGCAAGACAGCTGGGAACAAAGATAGACGTCAAGACGTGAACGCAAAACCTGTGCATACATACTATAAACATCGACACTCGCGAACTATCTTACTTCCAACATCTTTCAACAATTTGGTGTACATTTACTTGGACTTGGTCCAGCTTGAGTACGGAGTGCGAGACGTCAAGGTCTCACGTAGAAAATGGTTAATCACGACCAAGACGGTGTTTACTACATACAGATCATGATTGGCAAAGTCCTTATTAGCCATGATCGTTAATACTCGCCAACTTGCACTTTTTCCAATCTAGCAACAAAGTCAAGCCCTGCAAGGATCCGTCCAAGTGTAACGGGATGCCGTTTCAGTTGCAGAACGCACGTCCAGGAGGCGAACTAAATACGATGAACTCCACAACGAAAGAGACATGACATCTGGAGGTGAATGAATCCATTCCTGTCAACAATTGAGGGGGCCTTCAGGAATCTATACAGATTATGGAGCAGTTAAGGATAAGCAAGAGAGATATTTTAGAGAGTGCAACGAGTGCATGGACGAATGGAAGAAGGCAAAACTAAGCCTATGTTGGGCCATCAATAAGCCCCTGTTTGGGATAGATTAGAGGGAGTAACTGAGTCGGCGTAAGTGTCATTTGTCAGGGTTTGATGTTAACTCGAGCATATGACAGATAGACCGCTCATTAGCAAGAGGTTGAAAACCATCTGGTTTGACCCGTTCGGAACAAGGTGACATTATCCCGAGATCATGTCAAAAGCATATCCATAGTTCTCTCAGGGGTTCTTGCACAGGCTCCATGATGGTCAAGGCCACTGCAAGGTGTATAGTATCATTCTGCTGTCGTGGCAGCGTCTGGACATTGCCGAGTTCGCGGACGGCAGAGAGGGCGAGTCCCAGTATCTGACCAGTCGGATTGGGTGAAAACCCTGACAGGTCAGTGCAAATCACGGGTCTGAAGCACAAATATCAATGGTTTGAGACATGGTAAGTCACTTGACAGACAGAAACCTCTGTCCTCAGCCCTTTACTCATTAAGCGCTGCTAGACAGCCATACTACCAAGTTACTAATATGGCTAAGGGAATAAAACCCCGATATACAATAGTTGTATGATTTGGAACGTTTAATAAAGCGTAGCCTAGCTCGCGATGGCCATCCTCAGCTGCAGACGTGGTAAGCCACTGGAATTGAAGTAATCAATAAAGATGCAAGGACGCGTAGACGCGCATACTCAACAGGCCAGACTCGTTGTGCCACATATATAACTCAAGAATGCCAACTCCCTTGACAAGTACAGTGCAGCAGTTTGCGGTTTTGCATCACACAACAAGTCAATTCTCCATACTCGGCTGTCTGCAGTGCAGTGCCGGTCGAATATTCCAAGGTCCCTGACAAGGTGATTTATTCAATGACGAGTCCCTAGTGGCTGAGGCGGTGCCGGGCTCCTGGGAAGAGACCGGCGTGGGCATGGATGCGTATGGACATGGGCATCGGCATGGGTACGCATGGGTCAAGCCTCGAATCAGCTCCTACGTTCGCCCTTGGACCAAGTCACACAGACATTCGAAGAGGGCCTTGTCATGTGTGGGGACGCCGTGTGATCGAAGCTTGACTTAGGGTCTGCAGCGAAGCAGCTGAGCTGAGATTGGGAGATGTGCTGAAGATATCTCGTCTGTTGTCAGTAGAGTCTGAGCGTCGTCTTGGTATGTAGCGCAGGCTTGAAGAGTCTTTGCTGCAGCTGCAGCTGAAGCGCATATTTTTACATCATGGTACTTCGGGCAATAACACACGAGGTCGAGTGGATGGCTGGCTGTAGGCGGAGACGGCCCCATTCTCATGCAGCTATGTGGCCCTGTACTCGCGTTTTCCTTGATGTTAGTGTTCAAGACATCGGTACTTCATCATGCTTCTGAGGCCGGGTGGTGAGCCGAGTATTCATACTTTAAGCCTTGACTGGGCTCCATCGCGAAGACGCTTCTGAGGGTTCGTTATGGTTTGCCCAAGCCCTTGACCAGCACACTAAAGTCTCTGGAACGCAGCCGGCTGTTATTGGCGTCAACGGGAAGAGGTTGCCTATGCCTGTTGGAGAGTCCTCGATGACACCGTAGGCTGCAGGAGGCTCATCCTAGCCTGGGCTGATGTTCCCCACCGCCTAGAGGCACATCCATGCCCTAAGGCCTAACAGCGTTGTCGTTGGAAGGTGGTCGAAACAAAGCTCAGGGTCGATGCCGTTCTCTGTTGATGCTGTTGCTCGTGATCTTGCCATTGCCAGGGCTGGTCCTTATAGTGATGAGATTTGTAGATAAGGGGCCGTGCAACAATCGATCTGTGGGCTGATAGAGTTTTGTGATCTGCACAATTGAAACTTGGCTCTGGTCAAAGGACACCTAGGTACTGTACCTCAAGGTAGGTTAGTAAGTAGGTACCTACCTACAGT
>JABFAK010000602.1:0-18267 GCA_013266265.1 Fusarium sp. NRRL 66182
CGTCCTGATAGTGCCTATGGCAGAATAACCACTCGATCAATGAGGCGAACAGATACCGAGCAATACGCCGGGGACAGAAGCTTATGGCGGTACCCAGGTAGTAGATAAGGTTATACCTGCTGACCCTTAGTCCTTGGAAAATCAACTGTAGCTGCAAGGAATGCCCTTGTTACTGAACGGAAATATGGTGATCTCTGGTTCTGTTCTGTCTAAGAGGGATTGTAGCGCCGGGTCCGGGGCCGGACTCGACTCGGGTCGGGGGGGGGTCTGTAAAACGAAGAGGTTGGGCCGCCGTCTCTCAGGATTCACAATGGGAGCCCTTGAGGCTCCGAGTCACGACAAATAGAGAACGCAAGCTGTGGACAAGCAGGCAAAAGTACTGACCAACGTTGGGTATCTTGGATGCTTATTATCCGGACGCCTTTTTTTATACCAAGCTGGGTTTGTTGCTGTAAGTTGCCAGTTGGGGGCCAAAACTGACTGCACTGCACTGCATGTGTAAGTAATCAATATCTGATCAATAAGCCCGAAAAGACTCGACGATTCTGGAATGGACAAGATGTCGAGGTCTTTTGCCCACACACTAAAGTGAGTCCAGAGGTAGGAACAAGACGAGACAGTAGTTTTATATCTCAACGGCAGCTCGTCTTAGTCTGCCTTGGCTACACGTAGTTTACAGACCAAACGTGTAAATGACTGGAATACAATGATGGCAATTCCTCAGACACATGGAACGGCCCGCTATGCCTTCGTCTCCAAGACTCGTGTCAATGCGTCAATGCAGGGAGTTGACCAAGGCCAGCACTAGCGTAAGGTATGCCAACACAGAACAACCTGGAAGTGGTTCAACCATGCATGCAAGAACAAATTAACCCTTGCAAAAGGGTAAGATCCCACAGATAATAAACAGTCAATGGTAAATAACTCAAGCACATTTGCGCAACTTGAAGCAAACTCTTCTCTTAAGCGCCGCCGTGGACCGTACAGGGGCGCATCGCCGGCTTCTTGGGCAGCAATGCTAACAAGGGACTCATCCATAGGCCCTTTTTTACACCCACAACAAACCGGCAGAGACCGAAGACGATCAGGGGACCTTTGTGTTAGTCGATAGAAGCCGCTTCGTTCGTGGGCTCTTGACACGTCGGTATGACTCTTGATCTTCGTTATAGGTTGTGTGCAGTTGCTTGCAATATCCAATTGAGTCCTGCTATACGACTGTGCTGCGGATGATAGATGCAAATATTGAGACGTTGTTTGGGGGTTTTCTGGCCTCGAACTGTTGATGAGGTGGCGAGCATCAAACACGAATAAGAGACTGCTCGCTGCACTGCACTCAGCTTGTGTCGCATGAAGAGGCCCCGAGGCATGGAGACAGACATCGCCCATTAGACAACAACATGAGAGGATACATACCCCTTATTTGCATTGAGGCTGGACACCTCACAACGTTGGCCGTGCTTGGGTCAAATATCACTCACTCACAAGTTCACAATGAGATCAGTCACAATGCTTTCATCATTTGAGAGGCCAGCAGACGCACTCTCAACACCTCACGAGAAAACAAGCAAGATAGCAAGCGGAAGAGGAATATGTGCACGTACCTATAAGTCACGGTCATGAATACATGAGGTACTGATACCCATTGTCTGGTACCGAGGACGCTGCTCAGCGGCCCGTCATCGTCATCACGCAGCTGCGTATTCCTCATCTGCGAGAGATTGGTGATTGACCCTCCAATCTGCAGGAGTCCAACAAGACGGGCTTATCGCATCGGCCGACTGCCTGTGCCTATCGCGAAGACACACGTTGGATGGCATCATTGTGTAGCATTAGCGGGGGACAAGCCTTTGGGTAGTGTCTTGGGTCAGATCATGCTCATACTATGGTATGTATGACAGAAAGAGGCTAAACCTTCGCTTATCGCTTCGAGATTCATGGACCAAGATGGTCAAAGGTGTTGGTTGTGTGAGAGTAACTTCAACTATTACCCCAAAGCGAGCATCCTGATAGGACAGTGCTGCAATTACTCTCACATGGGATAGAAACAGGATGAGTATCAATTGGTATATAGTATTTGATTATCTGGGGTGTATGATAGATGAGTACAAGGCTAAAATAATAGTGAATATATTGGACTAAAGATGACATAGACTGAGATCCCCAGAGCGGAGACAAACACGGGCTGCCCCTCAGTGCCCGGAGCCGCTGAAGCTCCAATCAATTCAATTGGATGGTCTCTCAAGATCAACAAAACAAACAAACAATTCCCTTCTTACAAACCACAATGGTAAGCGAAAATTGCCCCAAGCTGAAATCAAGCTCACCGAGACTAAATAAATATTACTGTTCAGGCTCCAGATCCCAAACCTCCAGGGCGCAAACGCGGCCGGCCAGCAAACACGTCCAAACCCGCCGTCGCCAGCGCGTCGCAAGATCGCCCAGATGAGTACGAAGCCGACGCCGAAGAAACTGCGCGCCCAAAGCAGCGAGGACGACCAAAGAAGCAACCCGAAGCGGAAGAGAATGTACCAGAAGAGGCTGTGGTGCCAGAGGTCAGGCCACGAAGGAAGCGCGGTCGGCCATCGCTAGAAGATAAGAATGCGGAATCAAACACAGCAGAAGATGCGGCGCAACCCAAGCGAAGACGCGGTCAACCTTTGCTCGAGAAGAAACAGGACGACAGCGGGGCTGAGCAAGGAGCTGTGGAAGACGCCGGGAGATGGAAGCGAAAGAAAAAGACAAAGGTGACAGATGAACAACCAGAGGAACGGCCAGAAGAGCAGCCAAACGGGAGCATTGGACCACGAAGAAGTCGCAAACTAGCTCAGAAAGAACCCGAGCCTCGAGAAGCAGAACCAAATCAAGAGCCTCGATCAAGAAAGGGCCGCAAACCCGCTCAACAGCCTGAGCAGCCTGAGCCCGAAGAAGCAGAACCAGCACCGCGCAGCAAGCGTCAACGCAAAGCGCCAGAACCTGAACCTGAAGAGCATATACCACGAACAAGTCCGCCTAATTCTTTGCAAGATCTCGGTCCTGGCGACGCCCATAACAAGGGCCGCAAGGCAGAGGCTTCCAAGAAGAAGGGGCGCGTGCCAGAGGAGACTGCAGATGCAGAAGATCAACAGGGCGATGAACCTACAAAGAAACGCAGCCGGAAGAAAGGGGGAAGACCATCAGCCGAGAAACCAAACGAGCCACGGCAAGAAGAACAAGATGCCAACAAGAAGCAGAAGAAACGTCAAAGTAAAGACGACGCGCCCTCAGACTCAGACGAACCTCTCCCCTCTCCACCAAAGCCATACCTTCACATCGCACCCTTCACCCGCACAATCCGCTCCTCCACCATCGCCGCAAAATGGACCCCCTTGACCGGCTCATCCCTCCCCGCCGCAACATCCATCCTCTCCCTCGCCCACCGTCCCATCCTCCAGCGAACATCAACCACCCGCAACCGCCGCACCTACGCCTCGGCAGCCCTAAATCTCGTCACGCGACGCATAGAGCGCAAGCTCGCGCGCGGCTTGCCCTTCCCCCCTGCGCAGTCATCAACAAGGCGGGGCGGTGCAGATGCAGATGGCGGGCGCGCAATGGAGCTTGATTTCGAGGCCGTTCTGGATGGAAAGACGGCGCTTGAGAGGCAGCTCGTGCCCGGGATGCATGCGGTTGAGCTTCTCCGGGCGGAGAGGGACAGGATGGAGAAAGAGCTTGACGCTGACTATGAGGAGTTGAGGAAGCTTGAAGCGAATGCGAGGGCGCAGACAAGAGAGCGAAAAGACTTGTTTCGCAAAGCGCATGTTCTTGCGCCTACTTCACAACCTGAGAGTAAAGAAGAGGAAGCGTCAATCATCACTGATAGTCGTGGCGCAGGGAGTCTCAGAGTAAGTCCATCTATCATTCCTGCTAATCAATTCCACAACTCACACTCCAAAGGATCTCGTCGACACACCTCTAGAGCCCCTGGCACTTCAACTTGCTGGTCACGCCGACAGCATTCGCGGAAACCTTCAGCAGGCTGAGGGAGTAGCACCACAGCTAAACCGCACAAAGGCAGCGCTGAAGGATGTGTTGCAGCGATATCTAGATGGAGGCGCTTACGAGCAGGTTGTGCTGGGGTAATAGTGCTCTGTGTATTTTTATCTGTGGCATGATAAAAATGAGCCGTTACGAATAGATGATGAGGCGTTGTACGAGTTGGATGGATTTGGTTTGCATGAATGGCAATGCAATTGGCCTTGGTTGAGGAAAGACAGTCTTGCATATTAAGATACCTCGTCTTTTACACATGGAACAAATAACATTACGGCTCCAGCATGTTACAGGTCACTGCTGCGACAGCACAGAATTTACTCCAAGCACATCCCCATTCAATATATATGTACAAAGAATGCAAAGATACGTATGTGTGAATAAAGTCAAAGAGAAAGAGCTCAGTCGACGGAACCAAGACTACAGACAAAGCAAACCCCCCAAGTCTATCTATCTACAAGAAGCGCTTCCAGTAATCCCAGTGGTGCTACAGTCAAGGGACAAGACGAGGCATCGCAAAAAAGGGGTGTATGGGTGTGGGCAAGACAAGACAAGACAAAGGTTCATGGTTCTCATTGAATTGATTTCGAAGAAAGAAGCAACAGCAAAAAAAGTAAATTTGTCATACATCCAGAAGAGTATTGTCAACCCGCCTAAGGAATCCTTCCCCCGCTAGATGCCTAACCAAGAAGTGACCAAATGGTGTTTAATGTACATAGATGAGACGGCATATACATGTGCGTCGTCGTCAAGACATTTATCGGAGGCGGCGAGCAAAGCCAGTGGGCTTGGCGTAGCCGCCGGTGGGGGTGGTACCGTTGACGGGGTAGGGGACAACGGTGACGGTAGCCTCGAGAGTGGTGGTGGTGTCGCAGATCTCGTCCTCACCATCCTCCTCATCATCGACATTCTCGTAGTCCTCCTCGTTCTCGCCATCCTCAGAGCCAGACTGGCCGGTGACGGAAGCGCCAGGGGCATCGGTCTTGGACTCAGGGACGACAGTAACGTAGACGGTGGAGGCAGGGGCGGTGACGGTGACGGTCTCAGGGGCACACTCGCCGTTGCCGTTGCCGTTGTCAGAGCCGTTGTCAGAACCGTTGTTGCCGGGGGTCTTGGAGTCATCATCCTCCTCACCGTTGCCGGTGCTGTAACCATCGTCCTTGGAGGGGTTGGTCTCACCAGTGCGCTCAATGGTCTTGGTGATGGTGCCGGTCTTGGTCTTGGTGGTGGTGGTGGTGGTGTCATCCTCGGGCTCACCGTTACCCTTGTTGCCATCACCAGTGACCTCGGGGTAGCCGGGGACGGTGACGGTGGTCTGGAGGGTCTTGTGGATAGTGGTGGTGATGGTGTCATCGCCCTGGGTGAGGGTCACGACCTGCTCGGTGGTGTAGTCGGAGACGACGGTCTTCTCGCCATCATCGCTGGGGGGAGGGTAGGCACCAGTGTTGATGGGGATGGGGGCAGAGTAAGGGGCGGAAAGGGTGTGGCCAATGATGCCGCTTGTCTTGGCATCATTGATAACAGAGGTGTAGATGGCGCTGGCCTCGGTGACGGGGCAGACAACCTCGGTGAGAACGACGGTGTGGGTGGCAGTGTAGGTGGTCTTGTCGGAGTCGGGGAGCTCGTCCATGGCATCCTGGTCCTTGTAAGGGCAGTTGGTGACAACAGGAGCGCAGCTGGTGATAGTCTCGACAACGGTGGTCTGGACGGTCAGAGTGGTCTGGTAGTCGGTACCGTTGTCTCGGCGGAAGTGCATGTGGTGAGGGTAGTTGTAGGCGTTAGCCACGGCGGCAAACATGCCGATGCCAGCGACGACGGACTTCATTTTGAAGATTGGGTTGGTGGGTGATGGTTTTTGCGGTAGTTTCAGTCTCGTCTATGACAGACAATGACGGTAGAAATCAATTCTACAGTTGGGCAGCGAGCAAGACACAGTTTTGCTTCACTTGAAAGAAAGAACAAAAGTTGGAACGTGAGAAAACGCTGGTTGCTGTTATGCTGGAAGGATCGTACTGGCAAAAGCCGGGAAGGAATGGAATAGTCAAAATAGACTGAACGAGTGTGATGGTTGAGATAGACGAGGACCGAGAAGCAGGACCTGAGATGGGAGGCGATGCGTTGGATATTAAGAGAAACCGGAGTCGGGGGGTGGCACAAACTGGGCTGGAGCGCCTCTTTCTAGTCCTCTGCCTCTTGCAGGGGAGAGAGGACTGCCAAGGTGCGTCGAACATGGGTGGTGATGTGGTCCACTAGGAAGCCCCTTGGAAGGGCCAGGGTGCAGCATGCGGCCTGGCCATCGATCATGGTGGATATCGGCCATCTCCACGGGAACGTGCCCAACCCAGTGAGTCTCGAGGATCATGACCGGAAGGTGCTTGGTCTCAGCTGGGAGAAATATCGTGGGACTGTTGAGCGAGCGCGTAGGCTGTGACACTGATACAAAGCATAGCGTGGGCGTCTGCACGGTGATGGCGAGTTGAAGGTGAGCCAGTGCAATGCAAAAGACCTTGCATTCAAGCAGGGGTGGCTTGCAAGCCTAGCTCGTCGTTCCTTGGCTCGTTGATGCTGCTGTCGAGATGTGTATGGATGTGGTTTTGATTGGAGATGTTGAAAGACCAACCGTTGGAGAAAGACGAGGTTCAATTTCGGTGGGGCGCAGCGATGCTTACCATAAACGGCATGGTTCAGGGGCACGCGGGGGTGTCTCGGGCCAGGGCCTCAAGGGTGTAGGGCCGGGGTTGGAGAGGCTAAGGATGCACCTTTTTGGGGGCGGTCGAGAGTGAGCGACACCCTGCAATTTACCTGGCCATTGAGTGCACGTGTGTACGTACTTGCGATGATGATCAACGCTGTACGAAGAAGCATCACGATCATTCTAATCGTCTGTGAGAGTGTCGTGTCTTGTCGTGTACGTGGTAGGAGAATATGCAAATACAGAGCTACCTCTAATCCGATAATTGCAAAGTAAACTCTTTTAATCCCCTCCACTAGCGCCACATCGTTACAGTTTATGCAGGTACGGCTTAAAAAAAAATATACCTGAGACGCCACGCGGGCCAATTAAACTTCTCGTACCTAACCCACAGCCCTCCCGAGACTCTCTTTCAATCGTGGCGTCTCCCACTTTCGAATCAAAAAAAAGAGCACAGAATCAACGCTCAGTGATTAACTGTTTCAACAGGCGCCTACCTAGGTACCTACCTATGTACATGCCTATATTTACGTGCCATCGTCTTCTATGGTAAGAGGATTCATAGCGCGTGTATCCGGTGCGGCTGCTTACTCTGCGCTGCCGTCTGCCTCTCCTATGCATCACTATTGCTGCCCCGTCTCTACCGTCTGCACATTTACCCCTATTGGATGCGGTGAGCATCACATAGATAGGTACATAACATAACTAACAGTTACTGCTAGTCAGGTAGGTAATTTCAGCCTTGTATGCCCGTAAACCTGCAATATGCCGTGACCACGGAGTAGAAATGCCCGACGGGATCGACAGGCCTCGCACGGAGAACGGATAGTGGAACATGATAATTCGAGCCACAGCGGGTTGAATATAAGATTCCCGAAAATTGAATATTGGGACTATAGAAGCTCCTGGGTTGAATTCGCATTGTACGATATGGTGCCCATGCCATCCCGGCGGTAAGCTATGCGTAACATGCCCTCGATAGGAGGTCTGCAGACTCTGCAGAGAAGAGCTCAGAACCAGACTCTCTCTCTCTCTCTCTCTCGCTGACTCACTCCTTGCAGCAAGCCGTTGAGAGAGCCGCAGCGTGAGGCTGTTTCGAAATCGTACAAGGAAATAAATTTCATAAAAAAAATTAAAAAGCAACATCTGTCCCTTGCATCTCGTCGCATCGCGTCGGCCGATCAAAAGACTCTTCCTCTGCCAAGCCTTCTTCTCCCGCATCTGAAATGACTCAGGCTCCGACTGGTTCAAGCTGAACTGAGAGGCTTTGATCCGAGACGAATGTCTCAGCCTCATCGGCATACGTAGAGCACGGTAGTCGGAAGAGTCCAAGGGAGGGAGCTCAATGCCAGCCAGTACGACGCTACAAGCGTGGTCAATTGGGGAAAAAAAAAAGGTAAAACCATGGTGGAAATGCCAGCGCTGATCCCTAGACAGACCAGCCAGCCAGATTAATCACCGAGCAGTCTTGATTACCCCATTTGGTAAGTAGACTCTGACAGCGTTGATCTGTTGGGTGTGCTCCGTAATCTGTACGTGGTACTTATTATTTTCCTTGCATTTATTTATGCAGCTGGTCCACAGCTGTCATGCTATCGAGCCTTGGATGGATGGATGTGATCTTTTTGATATTCGCACTATTTATTGTTCAAACGCTAGACCAACAACAAGCAAGATACATTTGTGCATTCAACATCCCATTGATAAAAGCTATACGGAATCGTAACTATGTAGTATCCAAGGAACCCAACTTCTCGTATCGTTTCATCTCTCAACCTCCCGGTCAGCCCGTCGACAGTCTATAGTCTACACCCAAAATCCCTCATCCTTGTCGTTTCAGCATAAAATCCCTCGGTCCCTGTCCCGACTTGTCGCAGAATAACAAGTCATGAATTCAACGTCTCCACTTGCAAAATTACTTGTCCTCCTCCATGGTCGGCTCCAGCGGCGCAACTCCTTGGCGCGACAGCAAAGGATGAAGCTTGAACCGGCCAGACCTTGTCACCCCGAGTCTTATCTTGATGGATGCTGACATCCTCGTCTATCCTGAACGCTCTAGAGTCGAGACACTTGATAAATATCCAAGTCGCTTGTTCTTTACGAGGTTCATCTTACATACTCATCTCATCTCATTTCATTCTCGTGGAATTTGATCTCGGCAGTCAACAGGCGGTTACCTACCAACCACAGATAGCAGAACGTGTCAGCATGATTGCGTCTCAGCAGCATCAATCATCCAATATCTCACATCAGGCAGCATCCTTCTCTCTTATTATAGTTGGCTGCATATCCCAGGAGCCACATAGCCTCACACTCCACAACCAACTGCATGGAACAAGCATTCCCTGTCGTAGTTTCCGATCAAGCAAGGACCAAGATTGCTCATCATTTGCCATACATCCATCCATCGGTGGCGTGTATGTCCCCTAGATCTCATCCCATCTCTCATTCCACTTCCTCAATTCTTGGCCGAGCTTTCCCAGCTGCGTCTACCAAAGTTCCACCTGGATTAACATGGAGGCCCGCCAGCTTTGTCAGCCCCGGACCGCTCGTCTGATCGTGTGTTGGCAATATGCTTGTCATTTGCCAATTCTCCAAGCTTTCAACCACGTCCTTTGCGTGTTGCTGCACCAACCCGTCATTGTCTGTTCCAGCTACATACTGCAGCGTCCTGACAATATCTTCTCGGCTCTCGTCAGTAAGACCAAAGCCAAGTTTTCGTCCGGATTCCTTGGCCATGTCGAGAGCTCTTACGAAGCTCAACACGTTTAGAATCGCAGCCCTGCGTAAGATTGCCGTCTCCATTTCTCTCTCCATCGCTAGAATGTTGATGCAGAGATCCACGCTTGCAGATACGAGTGTTGGTCCGATGCCCCCAATGTTGGTTTCGAGTGCAGTACCAAATATGGACAGTGCAGAGGTTCGTACACGAACATCTTCAGTACCCCTCTTGCTCTCCCATCCTTGAAGGATCTGAGCCAGGATGTCATTCCTGACCTTTTCTTCTTCGGTTGCTTCCTCCTCATCCACGTCCATATCATCATCGTCATCCTCCTTTTTCTTCTTCATTTTTTGCAACTTCTCATCCCGAGCCTGCTTGGCCATGGTCTTTGGCCGGTATCCACGTCGTCCAGCGATGGATAGGAGCGTCTCACTGACTTGTTGAGCAACGTCACCCGCAAAGGTCTCCCCTAATCGCTGTATCGCTTGGAGCAGCGCCTCGCCAAACCGTAACCGCACATCTGTCGACGTCTTTTCTTGCGAATCCAGGTAGCGATCCAAAAGCTCCTGGACCGCTGATTTGGGATGTTTATTCGCCAGTTGCGTGTAAACTTTAATAACTCGTAGGTTGATGTAATCGTCATTGTTCTCAATCAAGGTCGATAAGAGTACGGCAACGGCAGGAATATCGAGAATTGGGCTATCTATTAGTATGAGACCAGAGAGTAGATTCAGCCCTTCGGATATGATGGGGGCCGGGTTGTCCTCGCCTCCTGTGATGTATTCCATCGCCAGCTTATATGTTCTTTGGTCTTCGATTTGTCGAGTACTAGGTGCTGAGGCCGGCTCATCATCCTGTTCCATTTCATCGCGATACTTGAGGAGCAAGGCCAGGTTCTTTGCTGTGGGTGATACTTGCGACCTGTCTTCTTTACTCAATCTGTCCAGGGCAGACTCGACTATCTTGAGCTCTTCTGGATTAATGTGAGACTTTTGAAACGCCGGTGCTGTAATGACTAGGTTGAGTAGACTCAGTACGACTGCAAGCAGGTCATCTGCTAGTCTTGACCGCGCATCTGCTGTGAGTACCTGGCAAACCAGCTCCAATAATTGGTCAAACTGGCTCACAAGCTTCTCGGGTGCCTTGTCCATGAGCTTTTGTAGAATTGTGACTTCGAAGAGGTTTTGTAAAGGTGAGTCTGGTGCCCTGCCTTCTGGATGCAGATCAATTTTGACGTCGTTGTTTTGCTTGTCTGATGTCTCAATCCACCGCTTCAGCAGGTTTAGAAATATAGAGGACACTTCGGCGACGGAACATGAAGTTGTCATCAACTCAACCAATTTGGTGGCTTTGTCTTCGAACTCGTTCCAATTCAATTCGATGCCTGTTGCAGCCTCGAATCCACGAGGTTCCACGACCTCAATATCACCCTTGCCCTTGAGTCGATATTCCCAAGGCTTTTCTGCTCCATCTGTAGCACCTTTGCAGAGAAGGTTCCGAATGAAGGGTCCAGCACTTTCGACATTTCCGAATAGTCGGAGGTAGGCCTGTAAAAGTGTGCGAGCAGGTTTGATAAAGTCCTCTTCAGTGATAGGTAACGAGTTTGACCATGACGCGAGCACCCAGATTTGTACTAGAACAAGTCTGAGAAGACGTCTGCACAGCCCGGGTGATGAGTTGGATACTACCAAAGTTTTGAGGCGCTGAAGTGATATCTTGAGTGATTGGGAGGTGACAAGAACGCGATCCCGGCTGAGATCAACGACTTCTTCGTCCTCTTGCTTGATAGTGGCAGAAGCAGAACTTGAGGACAACCTCAATGACGGGTTGATATCCTGTACCAACGGCTGAACGAAGGCGTTCCAGCCAGGCGTACCTAAATATCGATTCAGTATGCACCTATAGTCCGGGTGATGCCTTGATCACTTACCGGGTGCGCCATACTGCTTGCTCCCCAGTATACCATATCCTATAACCTGCGACGCAGTTTTGGCCATATCGGGTCCAGCTTCTCCATCGATGAGCTCGAACAATTCTCTTGAAATGCCCTCAAACCATACTTGTGGAGTCATGCTCGCTGGTACCGATGAAAGCAGCCTGGTAGCAACAGCAACGCCTTCATGTGTGATACTAGCACCTTGCTTCCGAGCTGCTACATCGCCTTCAGGAACCCGGCCAACATTGCTAGGGTGGACTGAAAAGACAAACTCCATGGTTCCGCGAACACCGCCCGGGCGGAGCGGTATGAGCGTGAGAGTTTGGAGAAGAGGATCTCGGAGCCATTGTGGGAGAACAGATGGTTTAATGAGAGTGTTAAGAGCAGGTAGGAGCTTCCATACTTCAGTGCTTCGGTATGTCAGCGCTACGGAAATTAATGATGCTTCCCTCTCTTCGGTGATGGCACTAACCGATCGATGAGCTTGTTGTATTCTTCAACACCAGATTTTCGGATAGTGGCATCAATACTTGGATCAAAAGCTTTCTTTCCAGCTTCCACTATAACCTCAATTATTTTGGGCTGCGAAGCCGTGGATGATGAGCTGGCCATCATCTCTGCATCAAGTCTTGAGTTGAAAAGATCAAATTTAGTATAGGGTGTTTGTCATCATGGCCCAAGGTCCAGCCTTCATGTGTTTAAAGCACTGTATTTACTGTGAGGGGCCTTGAATCACGTGCAGGCGCGCGTTGCTATGTGGGGCCAACCGCTTATCGCGTCTCCCACTCTCGTGAGCTGGACTTTCCATCAACAACTTCGCGATACTGTTCAGTTTAAGGTTCTTTACTGGAGACACGACCATCACCGGAATGCACAAAGATTCATATGGATTAGCTTTTCAAATTATCGACGCGGTCAGGAATGACACCTTCATTGCACTCAGCAGACACAACTACACGCGTGACGCCTCCCTCACAGTTCTCCGGCCCTCGTTTTTCGCAAGAAATGTCTATTGCAGACCGTTCATCCTTTTGGTTACCCACGCATATGCCGCTCCCGAGCCTGTAACAGGACCTCGTGTATGCCGCAGCAGGATTATGCTGGTGTATTGCGTCCTGTAGAGGATGTACCAGGCAGGATGGGTGAACGAGGCTCGGAACTTAACCCTAAGAAGATATCTGGTTTTTAAGCCTTGCGCTCTTGTCGTCCAAGTCGTCTTTTAAGCCGGCTAAGCACTAACAGCCGTGACGCGCCCGCTGAAAAGCGGGATGATCGGCTCGAGGTGCTAGGTCGACGGACAGGCGAGGAGGGCAGTCCAGTCACCAGTTGGTGCGTGAGAGGATCGGCGCCATGAGTCGCTGCGGTAAGAGCCTCTGGTCTGAGGACGCTCGTCAGCCCTTTCCACTGGAACTAGCACGTCGGTCAAAAGTAGACTGTCTAGAAGATGCGGTTAGCCCTGGTCCCTTGGAGATGGAACTGGACTGGCCACTTGGCCATGCTGCTTGCTTGCCCATTAACCCCGACCAGCTGAGGAGTGGAGCGTTGAATTGATTTCAAACAGTCAGTTTACGAATTTCATTCAATTCTCAAATCACGGCCTGTCGGAACCACCAGCTAGGGTAATTCCAGCTGGCGTAGCGGGCAACTTGAGGAAACATACAGAAACTCGAAAATTGATACTCCTCATCAACCAACCGCCCCTGGTCCTCCGAAGCTGCGAATGGCATGGCGCATTACTACACTGGTTTACATCCACCCAACCCCTTGGCTCTTTTCGCTCACTGGACCACACCATGGGGTTTGCCTCCGGTGTGTGACGCTTTGCGTCTGGTCTGATCAAGCGCATTAACCTCTAGCCCTGGGCCGCAGTCCCTTGGTCATGATGGGCGCCAGCACGCCTGCGAGGATCGAATGGTCCCAACAGGTCCCTCAGTTCAAGCTTTCAGTTGAACTAGAGACGAAAGGGTGGTTTTTATGGATGTCTTTTGTCCACCCGTCAACGCCCCCCCCATGAACTCTTGCTGGCGAGAGCTCGGGGAGGAAACAAAAACCAGTCCTTGTTGGCAGCGCGAATCACACAGAAGGAGTCTTCTCGTCAGCGTCGGTGGGTTCTGAATTGCGTTCTGTCATGGCAGCATCTGGTGGAGTTGTGTTAGCGAAGGCACTGAATCATTCAGGATTGGCAGCTCACGAAACAATCTTTATCCTTGCAATGGCCAGTTTCAGGATGATACTCGCGCTTGACGTTGGAAGCAGCACCGGGACCCATCTCGAGTTGGAGTCAAAGTTTCGTGCTTGTCTGATGTTGCGAAAGACCCATGCGTCGAGATAACATTTGCGATCCTGAGTCGCATTGATGAGATTGAGTTGTATTTTTGGATCCAAGGACAGGCCTGGTCGGAGGGTAGTCCAGGCTGTTCTCCTGCCTGAAAATGGTCTGGAGGACGGCCCCCCGCTGTGAGGGGATAAGTCTACCCGTTCTTTCCTTGATTTTCTGTTGCAGATGCTAACGGCTGGGCAGGACCAAAGCAGTCTAAGTGTGCCGAGTTCCGTTACTGGAAGGTCCCATCCTCTGGAAAGTCCTGTCAGGCACTCTCGCCTTGACCAAACAACATAAAGTCAACGGTTTAGCTCACTGGCGAACGATCTTGGTTCGGAGCCAAAGAGCATACCTAGGTAGGAGATGCTTGCAAGTTATCATGGTGTCATAAGAATCCCCAGATGTCCGTGTTTACAAGCGGCAAATTAGAATTGCTAGAGATCCAAGTATTGTAGGTAATTGTAAGTTTCTGACGCAATTCACTGTTGAAGGAACCACTCTCAAAATTGCATGTGTCGGGGTTCTGTCGTGGTTGCCTACCTATTAGATCGTACCGTACCTGTAGTGAGTGAGAGATGGAAGAAAAGCTTGCCTCGCTCCTGCTTGTGCTACATAAGATAGGTCTCTGCTCGCCCATAAACAGGACTGATCGTTTGCTTTTCTCATCCTTCAAGTGTGTGTTTTGACTGATTATTTTTTTACTCTTCGTCCGTTTCCCATTAATACAGGTATCTCTTATTGCAGGCTTCGTCTTGGATTCTCATTTTTACCAAACGCCTATATAATCTGCAAACGGCAAACCACCATGCTTCCAGTAGCATTGCTGGGCCTGGGCCTGGTGCCCGCTGTTATGGCGATCCCAGCCGCCGGTCGTATGGCCGAGCCTACAGTCTGCGTGGACCGCAGAGTGGCTGTTGCAACTCCTGCACCCACTGAGGCTGTGGTCCTTGGACGACGCGACATTGACGACGATGCAAGGTCTTACATCAACCGTCTCGCTGCCGAAGTCCCGAGCAAGATTTCAAGATGGGTCCTCTCTGGGACTCTCGATTTCCCGTCTGGCCTTCCCACAGGAGGTCAAGTAAAAGAATCGGCGAATATCAGCGACGACGATCTTGCGGCACAGCCAACGCAAGTGCTCAACATTCCGTGAGTTTATATTTTGGAGTAAATATCAGCAATGACTAACCGCAAGATAGCCCGTATGGTAACTGGACAGACAATGGGTGGAATGTTCGAGTGCACGGAAATGTCTACAAGGATCCAGCTCTTGACCAGGACAAAGTCGATGAACTTGCCAATACTTTCCTTGTCGACATGAGTGTTGAAAGCCTTTCGGACTCAGAGAAGGCCCAGACCAGAAACGTGACCAGGTCTATTTTTGTCATCCAACAGAACAATACAAGCCGAAGGATGAACTTTACACACAAAAATGGCGGCGCTGATGATGCGGTAAGGATCCTCATGACTGTGCTTTATAATGATGCTTGTTCCTAACTATCATGATTCAGAGAGGAGGTTCGTCAAATATCACCTTGACAGACAACACGAGTCTTCACGGTGATTTCGATGTCTTTGTCAAGCTCGGAAACACCACTGGCTACTTGATGCCCGGTAACGAGACTTCAAAAATCCAGACTCTTGACTTGTATGCCGAAGGGATGAACAACAATGGTAACTCGACCGCTTATCTCGTCCCGCCCAAGGGAGTGACCATCATCTCGGACATTGACGACATTTTGCGTGTCACAAAGATATATCAACCAAAGGAGGGCCTGCTCAATACCTTTGCTCGACCTTTTTCGGCGTGGATGAACATGCCTGATATCTATGCCGACTTGTCATCGTCAATCAACGACTTGCATTTCCACTACCTCACAACAACACCCGAGCAGATTACGCGCAATTACATGAGCTTCATTTACAACACCTACCCACTAGGCTCATTCGACACCCGCCCGCTCAACTTCTCCGACATTCCAGCGACATTGTCCATCCGTCGCTTCCTGCTTGACAAGATCCTCCAGACCTTTCCCGACCGCAAGTTCATCCTCGTCGCTGACACATCCAATTCAGATGTGATGGAGGTATACCCGGCGCTGTACAAGGCCTACCCAGGACAGGTGCAGTGCATCTGGCTGCGCAACACAAGCGCCACAGATGGCGCAAACAAGTTCCCCTATGACACCTCGGGGTTCAAGAACATCTCTGAGAATAGCTACATGTTCTTCACCGTCCCCGATGACCTTACCAGGCTGGACGTTGCCAATGGGCAGTGCCTCAACAACACCGTCGAGCAGAACGTGACATTTGGTATCCAGGGACTGCAGGAAACCAATGCGGCGGGTGGAATTAGCGTGAGGATGATTGTAGTGATCATCGCAGGAATAGTTGCTGTCCTTGTGGCAGTGATGGTGTAGTACAAGTTGAAGTCGTAATGAGTAGGGCGTGGCTTCCTAGAAGGTTGTATTGTTATTACGTTGCATTATTTCACGACTTGGCATCGTTATTCCCCGGCTTTGCAATCGAATTCATTCCGCTTACCAACCGCTCAGTGATGCACGTTATCAATTCAGGGTCCATCTCGTATGGGAACGGGACCTCTGCCACATTAATCGTAGGCCCATCGCCATGAGGGTGGCCCCCAGTACCCAGGGAGGATATTGTCCGACGTGTATTATCTCATTCAATGTGCTTGATTGTTATGGAAATCTTGGCATGGATACAATCCTATGCATCGGGACTAGATGTACCGAGGTAGCTCGTTGAAAGATGGCTGGAAACTAACGCTATCAGGATCACCAGCTGCAGCAAAGCCCAAAAGAAGCGGGCTTGTTCTTGGATGGAGTTGAATTTTTATTCTCTCAATCGTTCCATACCTGTTCTGGAACAGGAACGAGGGACCCTCATCAACCGTGCCACGGCATGGGGAATGGGCTGATGTAAGGTGCTGTAGCGCATAGGCGAGATCTGCCATCTCTCGTCTAGGTACCAAGTAGTATTGCAAGAGGAGAACAAGAGGACACAAGGTTTAGGTCAAGCTCAAGGGTGTTTGCTTTCCCCCCTCTCTTCCCCGTCAAACGTTGAGTTGCGAGCTGAGGGGGACTAGCTGATATCCAATGGGAAATCGATTGACTCCTATCAGCTGAGACATTGAGGCTAACCAGGCACTGTAGTTGCCAATCTTAGTGAGGCGTGAGGTGCATATTCCCAGGTAAAGGGAGTCTGGTAATCCAACTCAAGATAGCTTCATCAACGTTGAGCTGAGTCCTGCGGGGACCGTTGCGGGCTCCGGATACCTGCTTCCCTTTGCGCGAGGCCCTAGTTAGAACTAGTAAGAAAATATCGAGCACTAAAGACAAGCCGCTACAGGTGTCAGTGGAGACGGGACAGATTGCTCATGATCAGCCAGTTGACAGCGGCTGAGATCCATTTCTCACGGAATGGTGCCAAGGTAATTAATTAATGCCCGTGACCGCTAGCGTGCTGTATGCTGTATGTACCTGCCATTCAGCGAGCATGTTCCTGAACCAAGACTGTTCCGTACTGTCCGGCAAAAACGGCTTGAGCGCCTCTTTCCTCTTCCCAGGTATTGAAACATGCCCGTGCTCAATTGAAAAGAGAAGGAGCAAAAGCCGGGTGACTGTTCACATGTCATTATTCGCATCTTGAAATCTCCTCCATCTCGCAACCTTCTCCACTGACGGTCAATACGAAACAAAGCCACATGGTAGCACAGCATTTTGTATCCTTCTCATTCGCGCCTCTGTCTACAGTGCGCACGTAGTTCTTCCTTTCGATCCCAACGGTCCGCTCAGCCCACGGGAGTAAGCGACCGACCGACCAAGCGTTTAAAACAAACTCACTGGACGGCGGCAATTCATTTTCTCACCTCTCTGCCCGGCACCTAGCAGAGCAAGCTAGCGTTAGTTCGGTCTTGATGGAGCCCCATCGGCTCACCGTCCAAGAACAAGAAGCAAACCGTTACCGTTGTTATCATTGAGCTACGTAGTACAAACGGCTCCTTCGGCTGCGGCTCTCCAGCATCTCTGTCGACCCTGTTGTCCACCCTCTGATTAAATTTCCCGTATGGACATTGCGATTCACGTCTTGAGTACAGGCTCGTTCTCCTTGTTGGGCAATCCCGATCGGTGGGTCTGCCAGGTCCAAGGTACCTCATCCTGAGACATACAAAGGCTGACTGATAAGTACTGCAGGCAACAAGGATCATCAGACGAGCTCTCTTTCTGAGGCACGCCACATCTCACGACCCAGCCCTGGCCTCTCTGCGCCTTGATCTGATGCCTCGACTTGATCTCCTGCGTCTACTAACGGTGGATAGAACGCAACAATGACTCGCTCATCTCACCATAACCAAATATATCACGAACCATACATCGTCACATACCATATACGCTTGAGTGGACAATGCGAAATGAAGTGAGATCAAGTGCTGCCTCGTCGTTCTCACAAAGAGAAGAGGCTAAGAAACCAATTTCCCGGCTCCATAACGGCCAAAAGAAGAACAATTGTTCCCCTACCCAGTGAAACACATTCGCGCCTGTTACATG